>CAKNXH010086136.1:0-12855 GCA_932178445.1 Andricus quercusramuli | reverse complement strand
CTTTAAATTCCCTGACTTTCTGGAACTTCCTGATATTCCCTGACATTCCCTGAACAGTTTTAATTTCACTGACGTTCCGTTAGTTTCCTTGATCACTTTTAAATTCCCTCACTTTCCCTGACTTTTTGGAATCCCCTGACATTCCCTGACCAGCTTTAAATTCCCTGACTTTTCCTGACTTTCTGAAACTCCCTGATATTCCTTGACTTTCCCTGAACAGTTTTAAATTCACTGACTATTCGTTAGTTCCCTTAATCACTTTTAAATTCCCTGACTTTCCTCGACAAGTTTTAAATTCCTTAACTTTCCCTGATCAGTTTTAAATTCCCTCACTTTCCCTGACTTTTTGGAATTCCCTGACATTCCCTGACCAGCTTTAAAATCCCTGGCTTTCCCTGACTTTCTGGAATTCCCCGATATTCCCTGACTTCTCCTAAACAGTTTTCAATTCACTGACTTTCCGTTAGTTTCTTTGATCACTCTTAAATTCCCTGACTTTTTGAAATCTCCTGACCTCTAGCCACCCCATAAAAATTGATTTCTAATCCACATTCAATGAAACTAAACATTTCTCTTTTCAAATTCGGATCCTTGATTCGAAAGACTACCACTGATGTGTTTTTGGGTGAAACTGACATATTTCGCAGTGTGTTTGGAGAACCCTGGTCCCGCCTAGTTCGGAGAGCGTCGCGACGCTTCGGGAAGCAAGCCTTTTTCGTGCCTGTCGGGCAAGCACCATCGTCCAAAATTGCGGGGGCGTTTAAACGAGAGCATATATTCGACGTCGCGACGCTCCTCCAGCACAGACGCCACTACACTCTGTCCCGTGCACGGTACGTACTTCCAACTTCCTGTTGATTGCTGATCATCAGCCCTGACTTGATTCGTTTGGACCTTCCTGGGATTATAATCTGTGCGGTTTATCAAACAAAAATTTTTCACGTGGTGCTTCGCGAATTTCGGTTCTCGGTCTCGGTCTCGTTCTGTGTCGCCTCAGTGTGAATTTTTTAATCAGTGACCTGGTTCTAATTTCTTCGCTACAATCCATTTCTTCCACCAGCCATCCTCGCCGACGAGTTTCCCTGAGTATAGTTTATTCAAATTTCAGAAATATCACTTTTTTATTTTCATTGTCATTTTGATACAATTTTCTTTTCATTTCTGAAAAAGTAATTCAATTTTTCTCATTTATTTTCATTATTTTATTTGTGCAATTTGTTATATTGTTTTGCAAACTAGAGAAGTATTATCAAAGATAGTGTTTTAGTAGGAAATTTGATCACATTTGGTTTCCTTTACTTTGAGCAAATATAAACAATTTTTTCCTAATCATAATTTTTCAAAGAGGAATGAATATTTTTTAACTTTCCGTAAAATAAACAATTGGATTTTTAGAGATTTGTTTTGATACCAAAATTATAATGTTATAAACAATCAGCTCGAAAATACATTTTTCCAAGATTTTTCTTCTTTACTTGAAACTGTACAACTATTTTTTGTAAATTTAAAAAAAAAATTTTAATTCCAATAAAAAATCGAGACTTTTACTAACATAAAGTGTCCATAATGCTATCGAAAATGTACAATTCCATATCAAATTCGAAGCCAGCTAAATCTAAAATTACAGTTTTGAAAGAAATAATTTGAAATTTGTCATTTTCCTGCCATCTGATATTTGTAAACTGTCAAACACCCCACTGAAAATTAGTAAATAGACCTTTGTTTATCTGAATATGGCAAAGTGCCATTTTGAAAAATGTCCAAGTTCATGATCGTATCTGCTCTAGAAATCTATCAAAAAACAAAACATGACTCAGATTCACAAACACGTCCTAAATCCAATAATAATTTTTCAAAATGACGGATCAGTTAAAATTGCCAAAGCTATTCTACAAAAATAATCCAAAACTATTTTCATCCGAGGTATCAGTTTCCTTCTTTCATCCAAATACATCATCCTCTTTAAAAATCAACTAATTATAACCACCCAAAAAAATTATAACCACTCAAAAAATAATATCTAAACAAAATAATCCTCAATCATTGAAACAACTTTTTTCGATCCCTGATTAAATTTCATTTCCCTTGTAAAATTAACAGAATCGAAGGTCTGAATGAACTCAAGAGTTTCGTCGGGTGCCAAAAATATCTCAACGATACTTTATAAGGTCATGCCGCCCTAAACGTGACGGTCTCTATAAATATAGAAGCCCCAAAGAAACTTAACGAGGAGTCTCTGGATTTATAAAAGTGGAAGATGATACGGATTGGGGCGATAATTTCAATATAAAAAGGGGGAATGGATGGGAGATTAGTGATGGCATTTCTAGAGGTCTTTGGCCTGTTTCCGCAATTACGTTTTCTTGTAAGAACCGCATAATCTTGGCACGCGTGCGTGTCTTTCCGTCGCTGGCGAAGGCGTCGGGGTCCATAATCGACTCTTGAACTTATAGGGAGCGTCCGTCGTTCGGCTAAAGTTAGCGCGCTTGGCTCAAAATAGCGTCGCGACGCCGCGGCTGCTCCTAGTGATACTCCTCGACGCCAATCGCTTTATAGGCAACTGGGTCAATTCTGGCACGCGTACCTGCAACATTAGCGGAAATGTTACGTTTCATCAACTATTTATCACCAAGAAAATGCGGATCAAATTTATAGAACGTTTTTTTCAAATTCTGATCAATTTCAAAGAAAATTACAACATCGGGCTGAAGATTTAGAATCTAAAAGTCAGAGAGGCAACATTCATCTCGATTAATTATTCAATTTAATCAAATCTACATTATTTTAGCATTATCCGGCTTTCTATAATAAATGACTAGAAGAGATGTTCTGCAGAGAATTTAGTATTATTAAGCTTTAATAAGGCGAATTATAAATTAATTAGCCTAGTTTGAAATTGATTCATGATTAGTATTTAGTTCATCGGATGAATTAATCAATCTATTACGAAATTATTCGAGCCTCAAGTCGTAAGGGATAGCAGCTGAGCCAAAAATTCTTTCAATAATATCTATTTTAATCCCGAAGCCCTAAGATTCTAAATTCTGTGATTTGTTATTCTTTCGTAACGTTGAAACTCAGGTTCTTCTTCCAAGAACCAATGAAAATAAAAGCACAGCCTTTTTACTAGTTTAAATAAAATGGGTACACAAATTGTTTACCAAAATAAATGACTTCAATTTCAATTTAATAAAATGTATTTCTTGTACTGACTTTTTCGATTTTAAATAAAAATGATAGCATACAGAAGTAAGAACTTCTTTCTGATTATAAAGTCAAATTTTATTCAAAATTAATTTGAATATGAATATAAATAATTCCTCATAAAATTAAAAACTTTTCTTTCATTAAAACTTTATTCCTTTTATCAAAAATTCGAATTTATAATATTATTTAATAGAAAGCGATTATTGAGTATAATATACAGGGCGTCCAGCGAGAACAGGATTAGAAATTCTTTGATTTTTTCTGATTGTGTCGAAAAATATACTACTCTTCAAAAATTTTTTATCAAAAAGCAAAAAAGCACATATATCTAAATGAATTTCTGATATTTATACCAATTTTCTGACTTTAAGACAATTACCTGACTTAAAAGGATTTCCTGATTTTTCCATTATCAATCCATTTCCCTGACATTTCCACAAATTCCCTGATAGCTGGACACCCTGAAATTATACAATTTATCAATAAATGCTGCTCAGAAATTTTTATTATGCTATTATTATGATATGAAAATTTGTTAATCATCAAATTTGGACAGTTTTTCTATCCAAGATTCAAAATCTAAATCCTAAACTGTTATTATTAGAATTATAAATAATTGGAGAATCTGTTTCTAATCATTTCTTACGAATGAAAAAACATTTTTTATGCAAAAATATTAAAACTTAGGAAAAATATTTTAACAGAACTTATTGTAATTGAATTTTTTCTTACTATCGCTTGTTATCAATTTAAAAAAAAGGTTTAGATCTTAAAAAAGCATGGCTTAGTTTTTCAGAAAAAATCATTCCCTACAACTTTACTGTTCAAAATTTGTTAAATCAGGTCTCTGGAAAAAAGTTTTCTATTTAAGAATGGAAATAATATTATTAGTCATTACTTATAAAAAGAACATTATTCAAGAAAAAAGGTTGAAACTTAAAAAAATAATTATTTTAACAATAACTTTGTAATTGAATTTGTTTTTATTCTCGCTTTTCACAAATTTTTTGAAAATGGTTTAAATTTTAATAAATCATAAATAAATCATAAAATAATAATGTAATTCTAAAATTGATTGTAAAACATTATTATAAATAATAAAATAATATATAAATCTTCAAATAAAATTTGTTTAAACAATTTTTTCTTTTAAAAAATTTGTTTGGACGATTTCAGCCATAGAAAAATTTACTTTTAAAATTGGAAACATTGTAGAGAATCTTTTCTTCAAAGAAATAAGCCATCATTAATTAAAATTAAACCTTTTTTTCAATAATTGATAAGAAGCGAAAGTAAAATAAAATTCAATCGCAAAAAACATTGTTAAAATAAATGTTGTTTGTAAATTCAAAATTTTTTTCAAACAAAATAATGTGATTTATTTGAAATATCATCAGTAATATTATTTTTATTCTTAAAATCACAGAAAAACTATTTTTTGAGAGATCTGATTTTTGGCACAACTGCCTTAAAGGCTAAGAAGGAAGATGCTCAAAACAATAAAAATCAATATATTTCATCTTTTCTTAACCGCCACCCCTGAACTTAGATCTTTTTTCTGAAAAAATAATTTCCTATGTCATTTTGGCATTTTCAATCAATATTTTTCATACGTTCCGCTGGATTTTCCTTTACAATTTCAGGAATATTTTTCGTTCTGTCACAAAAAACGATTTCAGGTATCAAACGTCTGTAAAATCAACCTTCAAGATTTTTTATATTTATGAATAATTTTATATAATTTTTTAAAAATAACTTTGTTTTTTGAATGGGACCGTAGAAACGAAGGAAACTAATCCTCAAATTATATTTATAACAACGGTCGAAAGAAAGGTAAAGTAATTTTAGAATCTGACTGACGAAAACTGTTTTCTTATAAAAAGGAGAAGTACAGGGGTTGCTTTTATTAAATAAAATAAATTTCTAGCACCATAGTACTTATTAAAAGAAAGAATCTTTGCTGAATACTTCTGTAACAGCTGGATAGATAATGACCAAGTCAACTATGATTACTATAAACAGGGTGTTGAATATTGCTCTACTGATCAGAAGATTTTGTTTAAAAACCAATTTTCTCACCATAAGATCAAGAATAATTTCCAATCGAGCTAAATAAATAAATAAATAAATCCAATCCAGCTATATAAGAAAAACTCTGCTGAACAAACACTACCATCTCAAATCCAATGATCAGTATCATCAGCATCGACGTTTAAAATTCAATTCCTAAACATCAAACCAAATTGTAACGACTCCAATCTACAAAAATCTCAAGGGTGAAAATGAACATCACAACAAAAAATTGATAAACTGCACCGTCAAATCCCAAGTCCAACCGAGATTCCCTCATTGTCAACAAAAAAAAAAACTAACGAAAACCTTTCTTTCTCATTTCAGAACGTAGAATCAAAGCGACACCAAAATGTGTGACGACGAAGTAGCAGCTCTTGTCGTAGACAATGGATCCGGTATGTGCAAGGCCGGTTTCGCCGGAGACGACGCACCCCGTGCCGTCTTCCCATCCATCGTCGGTCGCCCCCGTCATCAGGGAGTGATGGTCGGTATGGGACAGAAGGACAGCTATGTCGGTGATGAAGCCCAGAGCAAGAGAGGTATCCTCACCCTGAAATACCCCATCGAGCACGGTATCATCACCAACTGGGATGACATGGAGAAGATCTGGCATCACACCTTCTACAATGAACTCCGAGTTGCCCCCGAGGAACACCCAGTCCTCTTGACTGAGGCTCCCCTCAACCCCAAGGCCAACAGAGAAAAGATGACCCAAATCATGTTCGAGACCTTCAACAGCCCAGCCATGTATGTCGCCATCCAGGCTGTGCTTTCCCTCTACGCTTCCGGTCGTACCACCGGTATCGTCCTGGACTCTGGAGATGGTGTCTCTCACACCGTCCCAATCTATGAAGGTTACGCTCTGCCCCATGCCATCCTCCGTCTGGACTTGGCTGGTCGCGATCTTACCGACTACCTCATGAAGATCCTCACCGAGAGAGGATACTCCTTCACCACCACCGCTGAGCGAGAAATCGTTCGTGACATCAAGGAGAAGCTCTGCTATGTCGCCCTGGACTTCGAGCAGGAAATGGCCACCGCTGCTGCCAGCACCTCCCTCGAGAAGAGCTACGAGTTGCCCGACGGACAGGTCATCACCATCGGAAACGAGAGGTTCCGTTGTCCCGAGGCTCTCTTCCAGCCATCCTTCTTGGGAATGGAATCTTGCGGTATCCACGAGACCGTCTACAACTCCATCATGAAGTGCGACGTCGACATCCGTAAGGACTTGTACGCCAACAACGTCCTCTCCGGTGGTACCACCATGTACCCTGGTATTGCTGACCGCATGCAGAAGGAAATCACCGCCCTCGCTCCCTCAACCATCAAAATCAAGATCATCGCACCTCCCGAGAGGAAATACTCCGTCTGGATCGGTGGTTCCATCCTTGCCTCCTTGTCCACCTTCCAACAGATGTGGATCTCCAAGCAGGAATACGACGAATCCGGTCCCGGAATCGTCCACCGCAAGTGCTTCTAAGCAGTTTATCTCAATTCAATTTATTATTATTATTATTATTTACACTTTTCCTCCGAAGTACCACACATTGCCGCGCCACACGATCAGTTACTTCAATTGCTATTACTCTTTTGTACTTAGTCGCGAATCTGCTGATCATGATCATGGCCGTCATTCGAACACAAACGTCATCTTTTGTATATAAGTTTACATCTATGGAATAAATATAATCTTATATTCTTACAGCGGTCTAATTCAAAATCTTTCATTTTGGTACACCCTAAATCTCACGAAATCGAGGCAATCGAATGGGTGGTACTCTATGTTATCTCTTACGGAACAATCACTTCTACTAAACGCTATTTTATGTCTATTTTCATCAGAAGTTCATTAGTAGTTTGTGGACTTCATGAAGAAGCTTTAAAAATTCAAGGATGGGGTTTGATAACATCAGTTTCTAACATTTAGAAGGTTCTTGATTAATCTAAGTAAAACTCTTCTCGCCTCATTTTACGAAACTGGATGAGATTCACAATTCAATTACAAGTTCCAAAATTCCAATCCTGCTCTAATGTTATATTATTTGAGAATCTTGATATTATTCGCGATCTTTTATTATTCTGGACGTTTACTATCCTATATATACTATACATTCAAGTTTAAAATATATCATATTGGTGACTTGTATGCTTCAGTTTGCCAAAAATCTATACCTTCTAAATGCAAAATAAATTTAAACCCAAATCATCACCTTAAGAATAACTTGGACTTTACAAATTTTTTGAAATTATCCACTTGTGGTTAATGTACTACTAATTTGCAATTACAAAAAAGCTAGTTTTTTACTATAAAAAATGTTAATCAACTTCGGATTTTAGAGGCAATATTTTAAATCAAGATATCTTAAAGAATCATATTTAGTTGACCATGTTTATCAGTTATTACCAAGTCAAATTAATTCAAGGTAAAAAATGTGTGTGATTCAGGAAAAAAACATAATTTTAAAAAGGGTCAACGAATTTGAAGAACATAGATTAGATTTTGAAAAATTTCATGAAAGTTCAACTAAATTTCTTTTGATCCTTGATTGATTGATCCTTTTGATTTCTTGATTTTGTTGATTCAATTACACTAAATAAATATTTCGTTCAAACAAAATTTGGTTAAACAGAATCTTCATTTAGGACCCATGAAGAAAAATGTTCCTAAATTTGGTTTCAGAAACTCTTCAAGGTTCGATAATTGATCAAAACTCTTGTTCTCTACAAGTTCAAAAAAATTGTATAAGAAAATTCGAACTTTCCTGATGAATCACAAAAATCTGATGCCAGGAACTCATTACCGAAAATCTAGACAGCTTTCGTTACCAAAAATTGTTCCTGATTTAATTATTAACATTAATAATTAATATTCTGAAAAAAGTAGATCCACAAATTAATTGTAATTTGCATAAGTACTTTAACTACTGATTTTTCCGTAAGAGATTCTAACCCAATTCTAATTGCAAAATAATTTATAAGATACTAATTAGCGAAAATAGTTTCAAAGTATAGAATAATCTCGAGTTTCATAGATCAGATTTTTGGAGTGTAGCCTAGTTTGAAAGCAAATGACTCATGTCCAAAGCATACGGAAGTTGATTTAAATTCAAATTAACCTTTTCAGACTCTATAAATTAGAATTTCACTGGGAATTTGTGAGCCAAAAATACTATTTTGTATACGTGAAGGGCAGGAAACTGATCCTGTGCAAGAATTTAGTGACTCATGTCTCGTCTCATCGCCAGTGGCTATAAATATTAATAATATTTAATTAGAGGTCGAAAAAGCATGCTTGTCTATTGTCCGTTTGACATTTTGAAAATTAAGTCTTGTCTTTGTTGGTTTTAATTTGTTTCTTGATTCAATTCTTTTCTCATCTTTAATTATTTTATTTATTAGATCAAGTGAAATTATTTAAATTGAAAATGATTATTCTCAATTGAATTATTTATGATTTTTATCAATCTTTTTTTTCGGGAGATTAAAAACCTCGAAAATTATTTTAAAAGTATCAAATTTTAAATTTAGATCCAAATGTTTATAGGTTCCTCAACTCAGAGTCAAAGTATGATTCAAGATAATTTTCATTTTTTGGCAGGCCGCCAGTGATGACAATCTTTATAAAGACAACGAACTCATTTATCTTCCATATTATGGAAATCTTGACCTCTAGCTTCTATTAGTATAAATAAAACTTAGAAGTCCGAATTGTGAAAATCAATTTTATTTCTAAAATAGGAAGTTAAATTTTCAAAAGAAACTTTTTGATAATTTAAGGAGCATACGTATTTTTCTTGCTAAGGATACTATAAACTGGTTTAGATCGATTTTACAAATTTCAATCAAATAGATATTTAAATTTATTTTTATTATGGGAAGGCTCTTCAAATGTTTTTAATCAGTAGAAAAATTAGGAGTTTTCTTTTAAATATGAAGTTTATTTTTTTCTATTTTTGCTCAGCATTTCAAGCAGGCTTTACTCGTTTTAGGCTAAGAGAATGTTTTTCTTTTGGAACATAAAATTTAAGTTCTTTTAGAAATAATCACACTTCTTCACAATATTTGTGTCAACTTTTTTTTTTAGGAAATAAAATTTCTTTTATATTTTGAAAAAAATCATCACCATTTTATTAATTTCAAATTTTGTTAAAATAATCTAATGAAAAAAAATCTGATAACAAATGAAAGTTGAATATTAGTAGGTCTAAGAATAAGGAATTTTTAAAAACTTGTCGGATTTTCATTTTTATTCATTTGGAGTCAAACTAGGATATTATAGATTAATTAATTAGAAACAAGGTTAATTTTTTCTTATTTTCTTCAATCTCTCAAAGAGTTCAATTAAATTAAATACAAAATAGCACTCTACCCTTTTTAAATGATTAGAACTCCCGGATATATTTGGGAGACCATTGAAAGTATTTCGAAGGGGTTCATGCTCTTAGGAAGTTGCATAATGTCTTCATCACGAGATAAGAAAAGTTCTACAACAGAAAATGAAACTCAAGATCCTCAACTAAGAATTCTGAACTTCAACTAAAGAATGAAAAGGGAAGAAAAGGAAGTGCAGGAAACGAAAAACACATTCTTGCTACTCCCAAATCCAGAATAATTTATTGAAACTATTCCATCAAAAATATCCCTATAACTGCAAATTCGGATCCTCCTAAAAGAGCTCCAGTTCGGAATTGCACCCTATATTGCTCCAAGACCTATTCCTATTCAATGAATTAAAGCAGTACACCAGGACAAAACGGAACTGGAGTCTTGAATGAATCAGTCAAACTATTTTCCTTTCCAAAATCCCAAGACCCAATCCTCACAGCCAATCCCGACTGTTTCATAACAATCTGGACGAGAAAGTCTCACTCGTCCAGTGAACATGCGTGATGGAAAAAGGGAATCGAATCACAAATTGACATTACCACCACGTCGTTATCCTTTCCAAGTCTCGATCTGGACCATCCGGCTTATATCATCATCTGGACCATTAATTTCAACTGGAGCATTTTTTCGAATCATCCCACCTCCCAGGGGACTTTCATCATCTTCAGCTGCCAATCTCCAGAAGACGTATCCACTGAACTTGGCATCTCTTGAAAAAACTCCTGCAAAGATGAATCTTGTTAAAAATTGTTATCCAATTTTCAGGATTCACGGAAGAACGTTTTTTTTTTTTTTGTTTTTTCTTCAATTTTTTTTTGGGCACGACGTGACAAAGAAGGCGCGTTCGCGGGGTTGAAAGTCGGGAATGTGAATCTCCTTGGCGAATTGGTTTTGTCGTGGAAGGCCACCTTGGAGGGCTGAAGCCTCGGTGATGGTGGGGATCGCTGATCCCTTATTTGGATTCGGGGGGCGTCGCCTTTGCGTCGGGGCGACGCGTCGCGACGCTACGCGTCTTTAGGGCGACTAAGGACTATGAGATGCTGTGTGAGCGAGTTCAACAAGCAGATTTCCATGTATGGGGCGGATCGCTATTTTCGGAACGAACCGATATGGATAAAGGGACCTCACTTCGGCAGCAAAGCGCCACTCGCTGCTCGGTCTCTTGCACGACGAACGCTCACAGCGCGTCGCCGATTTTTATTCTCGCTCACGGTACTTTGAAAATAATTATCTATTTATCAATTCTTGCAATATAGTCACCTGGATTTTATAGTGTTTTGTTCCGATACTTGTGCCTGCTTGTTTGGATTAACTCGTTCTCGTTCTCGACGGAGACTTTCCTCTGGAATAACCAATTGAGATCCTCCAGTGGTGAATAACAGCTTTTGTTTGGATTTTTCCTGAGCTCTAATCAGCAAGCTTCGATCCTTGAAAAGTGCCTGTAATTTAAAAGAAAAATTAGTCAAGAATAGTAAATTAAACAAATAAAAAAAGGGTGCATAAGTGTTTTGAGGGAAAAGTGAATGTGATTTTGGTAAAGAAGATAGACAATGAGTAGTGGTGTTATTTTTGGAAGAGATCCGGCTAATGTTCTAGAGGCTTTGTTGAAATTGAGTCTAGTTTTGGGGATTTCGCGATAAGTGTTGCCAACTTTGAGGTTCTGCGGAGGAATTCTTACCTCAAAAATAGATCAAGTTTTGATAGATCAATAGATCGTTTTGTAATT
Organism: Andricus quercusramuli; assembly: GCA_932178445.1. NCBI lineage: Eukaryota > Metazoa > Arthropoda > Insecta > Hymenoptera > Cynipidae > Andricus > Andricus quercusramuli. The sequence goes on along the minus strand of CAKNXH010086136.1, from coordinate 1,463 downwards.
TGGAGGATTTTCATTTTTTTTATATTACTTTTAATACTGTTTTCGAGTGTCAACAGCGTTTTAAATTCTATTAACGGATAATTTAGTCTTGAATTATCAATTTGATCCTCCGAATTATGATTATCAACGATATATTTTTCTTTTTTCAAAAACAGTTTTTATTTTTTTTTCATATTTATAATTTGTATCTTTTTTAATTCATGGCACAAATTATAAATCAAAGAAATTTTCAGAGTGTTGATTTCGATTTCTTTATTTAAAACTAATTAATTTAACAGTGCTATTTATAATTTGCAAATTGAATTTCAGAGCGCAAATTACAAATTGAGAAAAAGTTTGGATTCTTAATATTAAAGTTTAACCATTTTTTTTTTTATCGGAAAGTACCTAATTTGGCGAAGAAAAGTTGGCAACGCTGGGATAGGATCTTTAGCCCAGGCATTTTTTTCAAAGATTTTTAATGAAGCTTTCCAACTAACCAATTCTCAAAAGTTTACATAACATTATCAACTTTATTGATTCGTTTGTAAATACATTAGTGAAAACTTTGATTTTATTACTTTTATAATGACTTTTATAACAAGACTTAATTTATTTTGTTATATTTTTCAAGAAGTTTAATTTGAAAACGAACTTTCTCGTGAGTTTGTGAAATATTTGATTTTTGCTTTCATAATGCTTTCATAATTGCTTTCATCCTCAAAATGTTGTTAAGCTTCTTTTTCCTTGCTGAGCTTTGCCCTAATTGTTTAATATAATTTTGGTTAATAATCTTAAAGACATTATTTGTTATAATACATGTTTTCTTCAAACTTTTATACAAATTAACATTTATAATAAAATTATTAAGTAAATGAATATGCGTAAGTTTTATGTAAATATTTTTTTGTCTCTAATGGTTCAAATTACTTTGTATTAAAAATGAATAACTGAAGGATTCCATATTTATTAAATGTCAGAAGTAAAATATTTTTTCTGTATGTGTCCCTTTTCACAAAAATAAATAAAAATTAGATTTCGTCAAAAATTAAAGCTTTTGAATTTTTTTCAGAAAGTAACTAAAACAATCCAACAAGATGTGTGACGATGATGTTGCGGCACTGGTCGTGGACAACGGATCCGGTATGTGCAAGGCCGGCTTCGCAGGAGATGATGCCCCACGTGCCGTCTTCCCCAGCATTGTGGGTCGCCCAAGACATCAGGTTAGTAAAAAAGACAAAATATTTAATCTTTACCACCAAATTTTTTGGACAAATCTAAAAATGCAATCATTTTTTATCTTTAGAGATCCTTAAAAGTTCTGATTTTCTATTTCATTTTTGTTTTAAGAAAAATTTAATTACTTGGAAATTGTTCTATTTATCAGGAAGTGGATAATAAAAAATTGTAATTTTGCTAAAAAGAAAGCAGAACTCTATAACTATATTAAGTAGTCATCAATTTATAACATTTTACAAAGACAT
>CAKNXH010086135.1:0-12786 GCA_932178445.1 Andricus quercusramuli | reverse complement strand
CTTTAAATTCCCTGACTTTCTGGAACTTCCTGATATTCCCTGACATTCCCTGAACAGTTTTAATTTCACTGACGTTCCGTTAGTTTCCTTGATCACTTTTAAATTCCCTCACTTTCCCTGACTTTTTGGAATCCCCTGACATTCCCTGACCAGCTTTAAATTCCCTGACTTTTCCTGACTTTCTGAAACTCCCTGATATTCCTTGACTTTCCCTGAACAGTTTTAAATTCACTGACTATTCGTTAGTTCCCTTAATCACTTTTAAATTACCTGAATTTCCTTGAAAAGTTCTAAATTTCATGCCTTTCCATGACCAGTTTTAAATTCCCTCACTTATCCTGACTCTCTGGAATTCCCCGATATTCCCTGACTTCCCCTAAACAGTTTTCAATTCACTGACTTTCCGTTAGTTTCTTTGATCACTCTTAAATTCCCTGACTTTCCCTGATCAGTTTTGAATTCCCTGACTTTTTGAAATCTCCTGACCTCTAGCCACCCCATAAAAATTGATTTCTAATCCACATTCAATGAAACTAAACATTTCTCTTTTCAAATTCGGATCCTTGATTCGAAAGACTACCACTGATGTGTTTTTGGGTGAAACTGACATATTTCGCAGTGTGTTTGGAGAACCCTGGTCCCGCCTAGTTCGGAGAGCGTCGCGACGCTTCGGGAAGCAAGCCTTTTTCGTGCCTGTCGGGCAAGCACCATCGTCCAAAATTGCGGGGGCGTTTAAACGAGAGCATATATTCGACGTCGCGACGCTCCTCCAGCACAGACGCCACTACACTCTGTCCCGTGCACGGTACGTACTTCCAACTTCCTGTTGATTGCTGATCATCAGCCCTGACTTGATTCGTTTGGACCTTCCTGGGATTATAATCTGTGCGGTTTATCAAACAAAAATTTTTCACGTGGTGCTTCGCGAATTTCGGTTCTCGGTCTCGGTCTCGTTCTGTGTCGCCTCAGTGTGAATTTTTTAATCAGTGACCTGGTTCTAATTTCTTCGCTACAATCCATTTCTTCCACCAGCCATCCTCGCCGACGAGTTTCCCTGAGTATAGTTTATTCAAATTTCAGAAATATCACTTTTTTATTTTCATTGTCATTTTGATACAATTTTCTTTTCATTTCTGAAAAAGTAATTCAATTTTTCTCATTTATTTTCATTATTTTATTTGTGCAATTTGTTATATTGTTTTGCAAACTAGAGAAGTATTATCAAAGATAGTGTTTTAGTAGGAAATTTGATCACATTTGGTTTCCTTTACTTTGAGCAAATATAAACAATTTTTTCCTAATCATAATTTTTCAAAGAGGAATGAATATTTTTTAACTTTCCGTAAAATTAACAATTGGATGTTTAGAGATTTGTTTTGATACCAAAATTATAATGTTATAAACAATCAGCTCGAAAATACATTTTTCCAAGATTTTTCTTCTTTACTTGAAACTGTACAACTATTTTTTGTGAATTTAAACAAAAAATTTTAATTCCAATAAAAAATCGAGACTTTTACTAACATAAAGTGTCCATAATGCTATCGAAAATGTACAATTCCATATCAAATTCGAAGCCAGCTAAATCTAAAATTACAGTTTTGAAAGAAATAATTTGAAATTTGTCATTTTCCTGCCATCTGATATTTGTAAACTGTCAAACACCCCACTGAAAATTAGTAAATAGACCTTTGTTTATCTGAATATGGCAAAGTGCCATTTTGAAAAATGTCCAAGTTCATGATCGTATCTGCTCTAGAAATCTATCAAAAAACAAAACATGACTCAGATTCACAAACACGTCCTAAATCCAATAATAATTTTTCAAAATGACGGATCAGTTAAAATTGCCAAAGCTATTCTACAAAAATAATCCAAAACTATTTTCATCCGAGGTATCAGTTTCCTTCTTTCATCCAAATACATCATCCTCTTTAAAAATCAACTAATTATAACCACCCAAAAAAATTATAACCACTCAAAAAATAATATCTAAACAAAATAATCCTCAATCATTGAAACAACTTTTTTCGATCCCTGATTAAATTTCATTTCCCTTGTAAAATTAACAGAATCGAAGGTCTGAATGAACTCAAGAGTTTCGTCGGGTGCCAAAAATATCTCAACGATACTTTATAAGGTCATGCCGCCCTAAACGTGACGGTCTCTATAAATATAGAAGCCCCAAAGAAACTTAACGAGGAGTCTCTGGATTTATAAAAGTGGAAGATGATACGGATTGGGGCGATAATTTCAATATAAAAAGGGGGAATGGATGGGAGATTAGTGATGGCATTTCTAGAGGTCTTTGGCCTGTTTCCGCAATTACGTTTTCTTGTAAGAACCGCATAATCTTGGCACGCGTGCGTGTCTTTCCGTCGCTGGCGAAGGCGTCGGGGTCCATAATCGACTCTTGAACTTATAGGGAGCGTCCGTCGTTCGGCTAAAGTTAGCGCGCTTGGCTCAAAATAGCGTCGCGACGCCGCGGCTGCTCCTAGTGATACTCCTCGACGCCTATCGCTTTATAGGCAACTGGGTCAATTCTGGCACGCGTACCTGCAACATTAGCGGAAATGTTACGTTTCATCAACTATTTATCACCAAGAAAATGCGGATCAAATTTATAGAACGTGTTTTCAAATTCTGATCAATTTCAAAGAAAATTACAACATCGGGCTGAATATTTAGAATCTAAAAGTCAGAGAGGCAACATTCATCTCGATTAATTATTCAATTTAATCAAATCTACATTATTTTAGCATTATCCGGCTTTCTATAATAAATGACTAGAAGAGATGTTCTGCAGAGAATTTATTATTATTAAGCTTTAATAAGGCGAATTATAAATTAATTAGCCTACTTTGAAATTGATTCATGATTAGTATTTAGTTCATCGGATGAATTAATCAATCTATTACGAAATTATTCGAGCCTCAAGTCGTAAGGGATAGCAGCTGAGCCAAAAATTCTTTCAATAATATCTATTTTAATCCCGAAGCCCTAAGATTCTAAATTCTGTGATTTGTTATTCTTTCGTAACGTTGAAACTCAGGTTCTTCTTCCAAGAACCAATGAAAATAAAAGCACAGCCTTTTTACTAGTTTAAATAAAATGGGTACACAAATTGTTTACCAAAATAAATGACTTCAATTTCAATTTAATAAAATGTATTTCTTGTACTGACTTTTTCGATTTTAAATAAAAATGATAGCATACAGAAGTAAGAACTTCTTTCTGATTATAAAGTCAAATTTTATTCAAAATTAATTTGAATATGAATATAAATAATTCTTCATAAAATTAAAAACTTTTCTTTCATTAAAACTTTATTCCTTTTATCAAAAATTCGAATTTATAATATTATTTAATAGAAAGCGATTATTGAGTATAATATACAGGGCGTCCAGCGAGAACAGGATTAGAAATTCTTTGATTTTTTTCTGATTGTGTCGAAAAATATACTACTCTTCAAAAATTTTTTATCAAAAAGCAAAAAAGCACACATTTCTAAATGAATTTCTGATATTTATATAAACTTTCTGACTTTTTAAGACATTTCCCTGACATTTCCACAAATTCCCTGATAGCTGGACACCCTGAAATTATACAATTTATCAATAAATGCTGTTCAGAAATTTTTATTATGCTATTATTATGATATGAAAATTTGTTAATCATCAAATTTGGACAGTTTTTCTATCCAAGATTCAAAATCTAAATCCTAAACTGTTATTATTAGAATTATAAATAATTGGAGAATCTGTTTCTAATCATTTCTTACGAATGAAAAAACATTTTTTATGCAAAAATATTAAAACTTAGGAAAAATATTTTAACAGAACTTATTGTAATTGAATTTTTTCTTACTATCGCTTGTTATCAATTTAAAAAAAAGGTTTAGATCTTAAAAAAGCATGGCTTAGTTTTTCAGAAAAAATCATTCCCTACAACTTTACTGTTCAAAATTTGTTAAATCAGGTCTCTGGAAAAAAGTTTTCTATTTAAGAATGGAAATAATATTATTAGTCATTACTTATAAAAAGAACATTATTCAAGAAAAAAGGTTGAAACTTAAAAAAATAATTATTTTAACAATAACTTTGTAATTGAATTTGTTTTTATTCTCGCTTTTCACAAATTTTTTGAAAATGGTTTAAATTTTAATAAATCATAAATAAATCATAAAATAATAATGTAATTCTAAAATTGATTGTAAAACATTATTATAAATAATAAAATAATATATAAATCTTCAAATAAAATTTGTTTAAACAATTTTTTCTTTTAAAAAATTTGTTTGGACGATTTCAGCCATAGAAAAATTTACTTTTAAAATTGGAAACATTGTAGAGAATCTTTTCTTCAAAGAAATAAGCCATCATTAATTAAAATTAAACCTTTTTTTCAATAATTGATAAGAAGCGAAAGTAAAATAAAATTCAATCGCAAAAAACATTGTTAAAATAAATGTTGTTTGTAAATTCAAAATTTTTTTCAAACAAAATAATGTGATTTATTTGAAATATCATCAGTAATATTATTTTTATTCTTAAAATCACAGAAAAACTATTTTTTGAGAGATCTGATTTTTGGCACAACTACCTTAAAGGCTAAGAAGGAAGATGCTCAAAACAATAAAAATCAATATATTTCATCTTTTCTTAACCGCCACCCCTGAACTTAGATCTTTTTTCTGAAAAAATAATTTCCTATGTCATTTTGGCATTTTCAATCAATATTTTTCATACGTTCCGCTGGATTTTCCTTTACAATTTCAGGAATATTTTTCGTTCTGTCACAAAAAACGATTTCAGGTATCAAACGTCTGTAAAATCAACCTTCAAGATTTTTTATATTTATGAATAATTTTATATAATTTTTTAAAAATAACTTTGTTTTTTGAATGGGACCGTAGAAACGAAGGAAACTAATCCTCAAATTATATTTATAACAACGGTCGAAAGAAAGGTAAAGTAATTTTAGAATCTGACTGACGAAAACTGTTTTCTTATAAAAAGGAGAAGTACAGGGGTTGCTTTTATTAAATAAAATAAATTTCTAGCACCATAGTACTTATTAAAAGAAAGAATCTTTGCTGAATACTTCTGTAACAGCTGGATAGATAATGACCAAGTCAACTATGATTACTATAAACAGGGTGTTGAATATTGCTCTACTGATCAGAAGATTTTGTTTAAAAACCAATTTTCTCACCATAAGATCAAGAATAATTTCCAATCGAGCTAAATAAATAAATAAATAAATCCAATCCAGCTATATAAGAAAAACTCTGCTGAACAAACACTACCATCTCAAATCCAATGATCAGTATCATCAGCATCGACGTTTAAAATTCAATTCCTAAACATCAAACCAAATTGTAACGACTCCAATCTACAAAAATCTCAAGGGTGAAAATGAACATCACAACAAAAAATTGATAAACTGCACCGTCAAATCCCAAGTCCAACCGAGATTCCCTCATTGTCAACAAAAAAAAAAACTAACGAAAACCTTTCTTTCTCATTTCAGAACGTAGAATCAAAGCGACACCAAAATGTGTGACGACGAAGTAGCAGCTCTTGTCGTAGACAATGGATCCGGTATGTGCAAGGCCGGTTTCGCCGGAGACGACGCACCCCGTGCCGTCTTCCCATCCATCGTCGGTCGCCCCCGTCATCAGGGAGTGATGGTCGGTATGGGACAGAAGGACAGCTATGTCGGTGATGAAGCCCAGAGCAAGAGAGGTATCCTCACCCTGAAATACCCCATCGAGCACGGTATCATCACCAACTGGGATGACATGGAGAAGATCTGGCATCACACCTTCTACAATGAACTCCGAGTTGCCCCCGAGGAACACCCAGTCCTCTTGACTGAGGCTCCCCTCAACCCCAAGGCCAACAGAGAAAAGATGACCCAAATCATGTTCGAGACCTTCAACAGCCCAGCCATGTATGTCGCCATCCAGGCTGTGCTTTCCCTCTACGCTTCCGGTCGTACCACCGGTATCGTCCTGGACTCTGGAGATGGTGTCTCTCACACCGTCCCAATCTATGAAGGTTACGCTCTGCCCCATGCCATCCTCCGTCTGGACTTGGCTGGTCGCGATCTTACCGACTACCTCATGAAGATCCTCACCGAGAGAGGATACTCCTTCACCACCACCGCTGAGCGAGAAATCGTTCGTGACATCAAGGAGAAGCTCTGCTATGTCGCCCTGGACTTCGAGCAGGAAATGGCCACCGCTGCTGCCAGCACCTCCCTCGAGAAGAGCTACGAGTTGCCCGACGGACAGGTCATCACCATCGGAAACGAGAGGTTCCGTTGTCCCGAGGCTCTCTTCCAGCCATCCTTCTTGGGAATGGAATCTTGCGGTATCCACGAGACCGTCTACAACTCCATCATGAAGTGCGACGTCGACATCCGTAAGGACTTGTACGCCAACAACGTCCTCTCCGGTGGTACCACCATGTACCCTGGTATTGCTGACCGCATGCAGAAGGAAATCACCGCCCTCGCTCCCTCAACCATCAAAATCAAGATCATCGCACCTCCCGAGAGGAAATACTCCGTCTGGATCGGTGGTTCCATCCTTGCCTCCTTGTCCACCTTCCAACAGATGTGGATCTCCAAGCAGGAATACGACGAATCCGGTCCCGGAATCGTCCACCGCAAGTGCTTCTAAGCAGTTTATCTCAATTCAATTTATTATTATTATTATTATTATTTACACTTTTCCTCCGAAGTACCACACATTGCCGCGCCACACGATCAGTTACTTCAATTGCTATTACTCTTTTGTACTTAGTCGCGAATCTGCTGATCATGATCATGGCCGTCATTCGAACACAAACGTCATCTTTTGTATATAAGTTTACATCTATGGAATAAATATAATCTTATATTCTTACAGCGGTCTAATTCAAAATCTTTCATTTTGGTACACCCTAAATCTCACGAAATCGAGGCAATCGAATGGGTGGTACTCTATGTTATCTCTTACGGAACAATCACTTCTACTAAACGCTATTTTATGTCTATTTTCATCAGAAGTTCATTAGTAGTTTGTGGACTTCATGAAGAAGCTTTAAAAATTCAAAGATGGGGTTTGATAACATCAGTTTCTAACATTTAGAAGGTTCTTGATTAATCTAAGTAAAACTCTTCTAGCCTCATTTTACGAAACTGGATGAGATTCACAATTCAATTACAAGTTCCAAAATTCCAATCCTGCTCTAATGTTATATTATTTGAGAATCTTGATATTATTCGCGATCTTTTATTATTCTGAACGTTTACTATACTATATATTCTATACGTTTACGTTTAACATATATCATATTGGTGACTTGTATGCTTCAGTTTGCCAAAAATCTATACCTTCTAAATGCAAAATAAATTTAAACCCAAATCATCACCTTAAGAATAACTTGGACTTTACAAATTTTTTGAAATTATCCACTTGTGGTTAATGTACTACTAATTTGCAATTACAAAAAAGCTAGTCTTTTACTATAAAAAATGTTAATCAACTTCGGATTTTAGAGGCAATATTTTAAATCAAGATATCTTAAAGAATCATATTTAGTTGACCATGTTTATCAGTTATTACCAAGTCAAATTAATTCAAGGTAAAAAATGTGTGTGATTCAGGAAAAAAACATAATTTTAAAAAGGGTCAACGAATTTGAAGAACATAGATTAGATTTTGAAAAATTTCATGAAAGTTCAACTAAATTTCTTTTGATCCTTGATTGATTGATCCTTTTGATTTCTTGATTTTGTTGATTCAATTACACTAAATAAATATTTCGTTCAAACAAAATTTGGTTAAACAGAATCTTCATTTAGGACCCATGAAGATAAATGTTCCTAAATTTGGTTTCAGAAACTCTTCAAGGTTCGATAATTGATCAAAACTCTTGTTCTCTACAAGTTCAAAAAAATTGTATAAGAAAATTCGAACTTTCCTGATGAATCACAAAAATCTGATGCCAGGAACTCATTACCGAAAATCTAGACAGCTTTCGTTACCAAAAATTGTTCCTGATTTAATTATTAACATTAATAATTAATATTCTGAAAAAAGTAGATCCACAAATTAATTGTAATTTGCAGAAGTACTTTAACTACTGATTTTTCCGTAAGAGATTCTAACCCACTTCTAATTGCAAAATAATCTATAAGATACTAATTAGCGAAAATAGTTTCAAAGTATAGAATAATCTCGAGTTTCATAGATCAGATTTTTGGAGTGTAGCCTAGTTTGAAAGCAAATGACTCATGTCCAAAGCATACGGAAGTTGATTTAAATTCAAATTAACCTTTTCAGACTCTATAAATTAGAATTTCACTGGGAATTTGTGAGCCAAAAATACTATTTTGTATACGTGAAGGGCAGGAAATTGATCCTGTGCAAGAATTTAGTGACTCATGTCTCGTCTCATCGCCAGTGGCTATAAATATTAATAATATTTAATTAGAGGTCGAAAAAGCATGCTTGTCTATTGTCCGTTTGACATTTTGAAAATTAAGTCTTGTCTTTGTTGGTTTTAATTTGTTTCTTGATTCAATTCTTTTCTCATCTTTAATTATTTTATTTATTAGATCAAGTGAAATTATTTAAATTGAAAATGATTATTCTCAATTGAATTATTTATGATTTTTATCAATCTTTTTTTTCGGGAGATTAAAAACCTCGAAAATTATTTTAAAAGTATCAAATTTTAAATTTAGATCCAAATGTTTATAGGTTCCTCAACTCAGAGTCAAAGTATGATTCAAGATAATTTTCATTTTTTGGCAGGCCGCCAGTGATGACAATCTTTATAAAGACAACGAACTCATTTATCTTCCATATTATGGAAATCTTGACCTCTAGCTTCTATTAGTATAAATAAAACTTAGAAGTCCGAATTGTGAAAATCAATTTTATTTCTAAAATAGGAAGTTAAATTTTCAAAAGAAACTTTTTGATAATTTAAGGAGCATACGTATTTTTCTTGCTAAGGATACTATAAACTGGTTTAGATCGATTTTACAAATTTCAATCAAATAGATATTTAAATTTATTTTTATTATGGGAAGGCTCTTCAAATGTTTTTAATCAGTAGAAAAATTAGGAGTTTTCTTTTAAATATGAAGTTTATTTTTTTCTATTTTTGCTCAGCATTTCAAGCAGGCTTTACTCGTTTTAGGCTAAGAGAATGTTTTTCTTTTGGAACATAAAATTTAAGTTCTTTTAGAAATAATCACACTTCTTCACAATATTTGTGTCAACTTTTTTTTTTAGGAAATAAAATTTCTTTTATATTTTGAAAAAAATCATCACCATTTTATTAATTTCAAATTTTGTTAAAATAATCTAATGAAAAAAAATCTGATAACAAATGAAAGTTGAATATTAGTAGGTCTAAGAATAAGGAATTTTTAAAAACTTGTCGGATTTTCATTTTTATTCATTTGGAGTCAAACTAGGATATTATAGATTAATTAATTAGAAACAAGGTTAATTTTTTCTTATTTTCTTCAATCTCTCAAAGAGTTCAATTAAATTAAATACAAAATAGCACTCTACCCTTTTTAAATGATTAGAACTCCCGGATATATTTGGGAGACCATTGAAAGTATTTCGAAGGGGTTCATGCTCTTAGGAAGTTGCATAATGTCTTCATCACGAGATAAGAAAAGTTCTACAACAGAAAATGAAACTCAAGATCCTCAACTAAGAATTCTGAACTTCAACTAAAGAATGAAAAGGGAAGAAAAGGAAGTGCAGGAAACGAAAAACACATTCTTGCTACTCCCAAATCCAGAATAATTTATTGAAACTATTCCATCAAAAATATCCCTATAACTGCAAATTCGAATCCTCCTAAAAGAGCTCCAGTTCGGAATTGCACCCTATATTGCTCCAAGACCTATTCCTATTCAATGAATTAAAGCAGTACACCAGGACAAAACGGAACTGGAGTCTTGAATGAATCAGTCAAACTATTTTCCTTTCCAGAATCCCAAGACCCAATCCTCACAGCCAATCCCGACTGTTTCATAACAATCTGGACGAGAAAGTCTCACTCGTCCAGTGAACATGCGTGATGGAAAAAGGGAATCGAATCACAAATTGACATTACCACCACGTCGTTATCCTTTCCAAGTCTCGATCTGGACCATCCGGCTTATATCATCATCTGGACCATTAATTTCAACTGGAGCATTTTTTCGAATCATCCCACCTCCCAGGGGACTTTCATCATCTTCAGCTGCCAATCTCCAGAAGACGTATCCACTGAACTTGGCATCTCTTGAAAAAACTCCTGCAAAGATGAATCTTGTTAAAAATTGTTATCCAATTTTCAGGATTCACGGAAGAACGTTTTTTTTTTTTTTGTTTTTTCTTCAATTTTTTTTTGGGCACGACGTGACAAAGAAGGCGCGTTCGCGGGGTTGAAAGTCGGGAATGTGAATCTCCTTGGCGAATTGGTTTTGTCGTGGAAGGCCACCTTGGAGGGCTGAAGCCTCGGTGATGGTGGGGATCGCTGATCCCTTATTTGGATTCGGGGGGCGTCGCCTTTGCGTCGGGGCGACGCGTCGCGACGCTACGCGTCTTTAGGGCGACTAAGGACTATGAGATGCTGTGTGAGCGAGTTCAACAAGCAGATTTCCATGTATGGGGCGGATCGCTATTTTCGGAACGAACCGATATGGATAAAGGGACCTCACTTCGGCAGCAAAGCGCCACTCGCTGCTCGGTCTCTTGCACGACGAACGCTCACAGCGCGTCGCCGATTTTTATTCTCGCTCACGGTACTTTGAAAATAATTATCTATTTATCAATTCTTGCAATATAGTCACCTGGATTTTATAGTGTTTTGTTCCGATACTTGTGCCTGCTTGTTTGGATTAACTCGTTCTCGTTCTCGACGGAGACTTTCCTCTGGAATAACCAATTGAGATCCTCCAGTGGTGAATAACAGCTTTTGTTTGGATTTTTCCTGAGCTCTAATCAGCAAGCTTCGATCCTTGAAAAGTGCCTGTAATTTAAAAGAAAAATTAGTCAAGAATAGTAAATTAAACAAATAAAAAAAGGGTGCATAAGTGTTTTGAGGGAAAAGTGAATGTGATTTTGGTAAAGAAGATAGACAATGAGTAGTGGTGTTATTTTTTGAAGAGATCCGGCTAATGTTCTAGAGGCTTTGTTGAAATTGAGTCTAGTTTTGGGGATTTCGCGATAAGTGTTGCCAACTTTGAGGTTCTGCGGAGGAATTCTTACCTCAAAAATAGATCAAGTTTTGATAGATCAATAGATCGTTTTGTAATTTGGAGGATTTTCATTTTTTTTATATTACTTTTAATACTGTTTTCGAGTGTCAACAGCGTTTTAAATTCTATTAACGGATAATTTAGTCTTGAATTATCAATTTGATCCTCCGAATTATGATTATCAACGATATATTTTTCTTTTTTCAAAAACAGTTTTTATTTTTTTTTCATATTTATAATTTGTATCTTTTTTAATTCATGGCACAAATTATAAATCAAAGAAATTTTCAGAGTGTTGATTTCGATTTCTTTATTTAAAACTAATTAATTTAACAGTGCTATTTATAATTTGCAAATTGAATTTCAGAGCGCAAATTACAAATTGAGAAAAAGTTTGGATTCTTAATATTAAAGTTTAACCATTTTTTTTTTTATCGGAAAGTACCTAATTTGGCGAAGAAAAGTTGGCAACGCTGGGATAGGATCTTTAGCCCAGGCATTTTTTTCAAAGATTTTTAATGAAGCTTTCCAACTAACCAATTCTCAAAAGTTTACATAACATTATCAACTTTATTGATTCGTTTGTAAATACATTAGTGAAAACTTTGATTTTATTACTTTTATAATGACTTTTATAACAAGACTTAATTTATTTTGTTATATTTTTCAAGAAGTTTAATTTGAAAACGAACTTTCTCGTGAGTTTGTGAAATATTTGATTTTTGCTTTCATAATGCTTTCATAATTGCTTTCATCCTCAAAATGTTGTTAAGCTTCTTTTTCCTTGCTGAGCTTTGCCCTAATTGTTTAATATAATTTTGGTTAATAATCTTAAAGACATTATTTGTTATAATACATGTTTTCTTCAAACTTTTATACAAATTAACATTTATAATAAAATTATTAAGTAAATGAATATGCGTAAGTTTTATGTAAATATTTTTTTGTCTCTAATGGTTCAAATTACTTTGTATTAAAAATGAATAACTGAAGGATTCCATATTTATTAAATGTCAGAAGTAAAATATTTTTTCTGTATGTGTCCCTTTTCACAAAAATAAATAAAAATTAGATTTCGTCAAAAATTAAAGCTTTTGAATTTTTTTCAGAAAGTAACTAAAACAATCCAACAAGATGTGTGACGATGATGTTGCGGCACTGGTCGTGGACAACGGATCCGGTATGTGCAAGGCCGGCTTCGCAGGAGATGATGCCCCACGTGCCGTCTTCCCCAGCATTGTGGGTCGCCCAAGACATCAGGTTAGTAAAAAAGACAAAATATTTAATCTTTACCACCAAATTTTTTGGACAAATCTAAAAATGCAATCATTTTTTATCTTTAGAGATCCTTAAAAGTTCTGATTTTCTATTTCATTTTTGTTTTAAGAAAAATTTAATTACTTGGAAATTGTTCTATTTATCAGGAAGTGGATAATAAAAAATTGTAATTTTGCTAAAAAGAAAGCAGAACTCTATAACTATATTAAGTAGTCATCAATTTATAACATTTTACAAAGACAT
>CAKNXH010086133.1:0-39891 GCA_932178445.1 Andricus quercusramuli | reverse complement strand
CAATTCCCAAATTAATTAAAAATTTGAAGGTTTGACAAAATTTAAAAAAAAAATGTAGATTTTTATCAAAACTTTGAAATAAAATGTTTAAGTATTTGAAGGATTTTTAAAGGGTTTAGGATAATGAAAATTTTTTCTTGATATTCCTCAAAAAAATATTTTTTATTCAGAAAAATAATTCAAGAGGATTATGTAAAAATATTTCAAATCAAAAGGAAGTTTGTTGTATACATAATAATTAAACATAAATTCAATCAATAACAAATATTTATATGAAACTACTTGAAAAATGTAACTTCTAATTTAAATTCGAATTTAAAAAGTGTTTAGTTAAAAAAATTAATCGGTCAACTCTTTAATGTTTCTAGCTTAAAATTGCATCAAATGATATAATTTGAAAAATTTAAAAAATAGATTTATTTTCCAATTTACTGTTTTGAAAAGGATGACGTGGATTTATATTTTTTCAAATGAATCTGAATCTTTCAACTCCTCAATTCATAAGAGTTGAAAAAAAAAGTTATTTTGCAGTAATAATTCATTTAATCAAAATTTTGTTAATTAAAAAATGTTAATAGCTTTCGTTGTATATGTTTAAATTATCAAGCGTTTCTATACAAAATTTTCTATTCTAATTTTGAAAATTTATAATTTAAGAGTTTTAAATTTTATTGACAATTTTCCTAGGATAATTGAGAAAATTCGAAAAGATTTTTTAAGATTCAAGTTATATTGAAAAAAAATCTAGAAATTTTTGAAGAATTTTTTTTTATTACAGGATCTCACAAAATATTGTAAAAACTCGGGTCAGTTTAAAAGATATATTTAGGACTTTTAGAAGTTAGCAAGAAATTTCAAAATATTTCATAAATGGTCAGAAATCTTTTCAAGTTTTGGAATATTTATAATCTTATCAGAACTTCTAAAAATCCTAATTATATTTTAAATTGGAATAAATTTTTCATAAAATTTGGAAAATTGTTGAAACCATTTACCCTAGTGACTTTTTTCGACGAAAAGAAAATTTTCAAAGTGATAGCATTTTGAATGTTCAAAAAAACAAAACAAAAAATAAAATTGTAAGCCAGAGAACGCATGATATAAAAAATGTCAAGAGAAGAAAACGTGATTTTTTAAATCTCTACAAGATTATCATAACAGATTTTTAAATTTGTTTGAAAAATTCGAAACTCAAATTTTTGTTACCAATGGTTCAGGTTTTAACCACAAAAAAAATCAAGTGCAGTTGAATTTTCAACAGAAAAGATAATACTTAAAGTGAAAGGATTAATTAAAAAAAATGGCATCAAAGTAGTAAAAATTTAAATTAAAGAAATGAATTTTCGTCCAAAAAGATGAATTCAAAAAATCAAAAATTTAACTGAAAGTTCCTCAATTTAGTTGAAAATTCATTTTTTAGTCAAAAATTAAACTGTTTGATAAAAAAATTAATATACTCTGCTACAAAATTTGTTTTTCAGTAAAAAATTAATAATTTTTTTGGTTATAAATTCTACTGTTTGGTGAAAATTAATTTTCTCAGTTGAAGATTCGTCATTTTTGATTGAAAATTAATCTTTTTTGGTTAAAAAGAAAACATGTTTTTTTCACATTTCCGAAAAATTCTAAATTATGCAAAAAATATTGTAATATTAATTATTATTATATTAATTACTATAATAATTACAGTTTCGAATAATTTGAAGTGATAAGAAATAACGAAAAGATAAAAGTAGGCCATAAGAGAAAATGTCACCTTCATTTTCTGAAAATATTATGTTGTTTTGAAAAATGTGGTGTTTATACACGAAAATCTGTTATCTTCGAAACTTTACCTTGCGTCAAGGGAACATGGCATAAACGGTTTACGTTTGAATATTTTTGTTAATGGAATAAATAAATAATTAAATATAAAATAATGCATTATATACAAAATATTTTTATCAAATAAATATAATATTTATTATTTTGTGATTTATAATATAACAGTTTTTGCATTTTTCATATTCGGGAATTGTATAATTCGAAATTTTTCCTGTGTTCGCAATTTTATTTACGGAATTATTATATTTCGAATATTTTCTTTTTTATTAGTTTTATTAATTTAATTAATTAATTAATAATTTTATGGGACGACTACAAAATCCTGAAAATAAAATTCCGGGACTGTACAATTCCCAAAAAAGAAAGTATTTGAAAAAAAAATTTTGGAAATTAAACATTCCCGAAATATAAAAATTCCGAATTTGCAAAATTATTTATTAAAAATACAGCAATTAAATATTTTGATCAGAGAATTTTTTTAATGCTCAATATATTTTTATAAATTAGCTTTCAAATTTAAAGTAACAATAATTTTTTTTTAATTTCTCAATTCAAGCTTTTTTTTAAATATGAATAGTAGTTTTTTTTAATGATTGCTCTTGTGACAAAAATATTGTTATTGTATTGTTCTTCTGCATTGAGAAATATTATTTAAATAGTTGTCATTTCCAATTTAAACAATAATTTTAAAAAAAGCCAATGAACATCCAAAATTTTTCATTGCAACAAAAACAATTTTTTTGAACCAAATAATTTTTTCAAGGAAATTTTTTGGGATTTAAAAAAATACATTTTATAGTACTATAGGAATTTTTGAACTAAGAAGAATGTGTATTTTGTAATCAAGCTTTTTTCCTATCATCCATTATAAATATTTTTTTTTCATTGTTTTTATTTGTCATTTTATACTAAACTCGATAATATTTTCAAAAAAATTGTTTGCTCCATAAAATTTACAATTTATTTCTCAATAAATAAGTTATACTTTCTATGAAAAAAACAAATAATTTTTTTAGCCTTTAATTTGTATTCTTTTTTAAATCAAAACAACATGACTATATGGAAAGAGGCCATATCGTCTCCAAAATCATTACGTATTTACACAACTTTACAAGCTTCTGAATGGAAAAACAACAATATTGTTGTTGTTATTTTTGTATGAATGAAATTATAATTTCATTCATACAAAAATAACGTCAGGATAAAATTTTCTTTTCAAGATTATATAAATATAATTTTAAATTTAAAAAGATTTTTTAAGATTTCAGATATTTTGAAAACGTATCTAGAAAATTTTGAATACATTTATATTATTTCACAGAATTTTTTAAACAACTCGAATCCTTCCTAAAATTAAAAAAAAAATCTTCCAACCAGAATCATCATTTTCGTTGAAAATTCATCTATTTTGTAAAAAATTCAAAAGTTTGGGAGAAAATCGATTACTTTGTCGGAAATTATAATTTTTTGTCAAACATTTATTTTTGTTGAAAATTCATTTCTTCTGTTAAAAATTAAACTAATTTGTTAATAATTGCTTTTTGCTGTTGTTAAAAATTAGTCTTCTCAACTGAAAATGGAAATATTATTAACTTGTTTATTAAAAATTCTTTCTTTCTTGGTTCAAAATTCATCTTTCTTGCTGAAAATTCAACTAGTATGTTAAAAAAGTACCTTTTCCGTTGAAAATTTATAATTTTAGCGGAAAATTCATTTCTTGGTTGCGAATTGAACAATTTTGTTGAACAAAAAATTTTGTTTGAAGAAAATTCATGTTCTTTTGTTGCAAATTCAACTACAAAGTTGAAAATTCATTTTTTTGGTTTTATAAATAAAGTAATATGATTTTTCTAATTCAAAAAGAAACGCAAGATAGAAAAAAGCGCCAAGAGACTTGTTTTTATCTTTTTGAGAGGAGCAACTTTGCTTTTTTGAATTTATTTTTATCTTGTCCCGATTTTAGAGAAAAATGCAAATTATTATTTTTCATAAAAAGAAATCCAATTTTCTCTGCTTCAAGACCGATTTATCTAAGTTTAAAATAATTCAAACAATTTAACTAATTTTAATTATTACATTAACATATAATTAATATAAATTATATATTATTACAATAATTATCACAATAACAATTATTAAATAAATTGAAACAATTAGAAAGAAAGAAAAAGTAAAACAAGGCCATAAGAAATGTCAACTGAAAAATACGTTTTCAAAAATGTGGTGCTTATTCACGATCTCATCAAAAAATATGAATTACCTTGTCCCAAAAGAATACGGAACAAATGGTTACTATATTGCATTTTCTCAATGGATAAATAATAAAATGTAAAATTATACATAAAATAAAAAATACGTTAATCAAATAAATGTATTTGTTTTATTCATTATTTATCTTTTTTTTTATTGTTATTTATTATTTATTTTATTATTTCATTTATTATTTTTATTTTATTTATTATTTATTCATTATTCTTTAAATTTTTTTTTATTTATTATTTTTTATTATTCTAGAATTTTAAATTATCGGAAACTTTTTGACTTCGTGCATTTTATATTTTGTATATTTTCTTTTTCGGGAATAATTTTATTGTTAATAATTAATTATTAATTTTATGGGATGACTGAAAATCCAGAAATTAAAATTTAGGCACTATAAAATTGCAGAATAAGAAAATATTCGAAATAGAAAATTTCCGAAATTAAAAAATATCCGATACTGTCGAATTCCCAACACTAAAAAATTCTTAAATATAAACAAAAAATTTCTTAATTAATTTACTTATTAAAAATATAGTAATTAAATATTTTGATGAAAACCCATTTTTAAATGTTTAATGTATATATTGTAATTTGTAAGAAAAAAGACTTCTCTTCGTATTGTTCTATTGCATTGAGAAATATATTTTGTAGTGACTGATATTTATAGTTCGAACAAAATTTCAAAAAAAAAATATTTCACATCCCAAAATTCTCATTGCAACAAAAACCCATTTCTTTGAACCAAAGACTTTTAATTTAACATAATTTTCTTGAATTTTAAAAAATTTGAAAAAAAATTTTTTTTATGTTGTTGTTGATGAATTCAATGAATTTCTGTAACTTTTTTAAATTGTTTTCAATTCAGAAAATCAATTGTGATGAAATTCCCAATTTTCACATTCTAAGTCTGACAATATTTTTAAAGATTTTTTTTATTCCTCAAATTCAGAGCCTCTTTATCAATAAATAAGATTACTATTTATGAGCAAAATAATTTTTTAGCTTTTGGTTCGTTTTTTTATCAAAACCATATGACGTTTCAAAACACTTTTTCAAAAATTCTGTATATCTTTTAAAACGTTTCAAATTTTTCATTAAAATGTTGAAAAATCCTTCAACATTAACGAAAATTGCCTCAAAATCTTCTAGATATTGATTAAATATTTTGAATAATGTTTTGAAATCTTTTTAAATATCGTCATCACATATATTTTCAAAAAAATCATTATATATATTTTTAGGAATCTTAAAAAAGTTTCAGATCTCTTGAATCCATTCAAAAATTTTAAAAAGCTTCTTAATTTTCTTATATCTTCAAAAATCTATATATTGTTTTCAATTTTTCGAAATATTCTAAAATTTTAAATCATTTTTGAAACTTTCTCAAAACTTCTATATATTTTTCAAAAATGATCCGACATTTTCCAAAAGTTTTTAAAAAATCTTTCAAAACACAAAAAGTTGCTTAAAAACCTTCCAGATTATTTTTTGAATATTTAAAAAATCTTCAAAAAAATTTCGAACCCTCTTTAATGATTCTATGCAAATTAATTTTTTTTTTAAATCATTGAAAATTTCCCAAAGAATCTTTAAAAAGTTGCAATTCTCTTGAAATCTTTCAAAAGTCATCAAAAAATAATTTCGAACTAGATTGATGAATCTTCGACCAAAAAAGTGCATTTTTCAAAAAGTAGTTCAATTTTCAAACAAAAAATCATTTTTTTACGAAATAGAAATTAATTCTCAACGGGAAAATATAGTAGGTTGATATTTAAACTAAAGAAGATCTTAATTTAAAATCGAAAAGAGTTGAATATTCATCCAGAACAGATTATATTTCAATCGAAAACTGGTATTTTTAATAACAAAAGAATAAAATTTCTACCAAAAGGGACGAATTTTTAAACCAGAAAAAACGAATTTCAGAAAAATTTGAATTTTCATCCAAAACATTTTTTCAGTCGGAAAAGAATGCAATAAAATTATACTTTCAGCCATAAAATGTATATTATTACAATATGCATTGTTATTGGAAAATTCGTATTTTCATTGTCTTGTTTTTGACATCAAAAAACGTGCGCATCCCTTGAGAAAAAAAATTATTATTATACATTTTATTGCAACTTGTGTCGGTTTTCCATAAATATAATTTGTTTATTTTGTATGTTATTTTTCACGATTTAAACTAAGAATGCGCATCCTAGCGTAAAATGGTTCTAAGCAAATTTGTAAATATAATAAATTTAGGTGAACATTTTTGTGTTAAATAAAAAGTTCACTTTTTTATTTTCATTACATTTTTATTAAAAGAGTTTATAATAAATTTGTAAATCTTTTTTGGTTGAACAACTTTTGTCTTCTCATTTTTTCCGTCCCTCGTCTCG
Source organism: Andricus quercusramuli (assembly GCA_932178445.1). Taxonomy (NCBI): domain Eukaryota; kingdom Metazoa; phylum Arthropoda; class Insecta; order Hymenoptera; family Cynipidae; genus Andricus; species Andricus quercusramuli. The sequence goes on along the minus strand of CAKNXH010086133.1, from coordinate 33,421 downwards.
TTTTCCCAAAAATTTAATATTAAATTAAAAAAAAAAAATTAAGACACGCTCTCAAAAAATTCCCTGACTGAACAAAAATTTCCGGACATTTCCAGGTTTTTCCAGGTATATAAAAATTCCAAGTATATTCAAAAGATAATAAATTAATATAATCATATCAATATTTTCATTTCAGGAGGCAGCGTACAGTGGGTGGGGCGGGCGCGCGATCTGGTATTTTCTTTTCAAAATAATTCACAGTCTGTAATTCTCAACAGATTCGAATGTTCTTTATTTATAAATTTTCTGTATTAAAATTTTAAGAAAACTATCAGAGCCTAATTAGAACTTATTTTTGTCATCAATAATATATAAGCAAATACAGCGAAAAAATTAGCCAGTTCAACAATTTATTTTTATCTCTGAACAAATTGCTTAAATAAACTTGTTGTTGATGATAATTATTCTTGAATCGCATAGCAATATTAGTTTTTACGTATCTAGCATTTTTAAACAATTTAAAAATTAAAGTTTTTCTTACCAAAACGTACGAGGGAATTTTAGAGAATTTTGAAGCCAATAAAATGTGTTTTGAAAGACGTGGCACTAACATGGATTTGTGAAAAAAAATCTTCAAGTATAAGCTCAACATTATTTTGAATATACCGCTGAAAGGAAATGGCGTCTCACGTACAGCGCATGCGTATGCACGTTGCTGTCATGACGCCGTGATTCTCGCTATTGGGTTTCGCTGTGCTGCAATACGCCATCTATTTTTTCAATGCGGCCAAAATGTGAACTCGCAAAACCAGGTACAATTTTTCAAATGCATTTTAATTTGTCCCTAAAAACAATTTTGTTATTGTTTTGCACAGTTTAAAACGACTAGTAATTGAAAACAATTAAGATTTATCGGAAACTAAGTGATACATGTGGAATTTTCATCGTATACAGTGAAAAAACACGTTTTATGTCAAAACTATTTTTCCCAACAAAAAAAAAAACAATTATTCCAGTATGTTGTGTAAGTTTCAACACATTATAAGCTTCAATAGACCTATCTTAACACAAAATGAACCTAAAGTACATTTTCATCAATTTATACGTGGAATATTTACTAATTAAAAAATTCTAGCCTAAAAGTTAGGTTAGAATTCATACTTCATTTGTGAACGTCTATAATTCGCATTTTTTGCATATTTTGAATGAATTTTTGGGCTATATGCAATTATTGAAGGTTATTATAGCTAATAGTGGATTGAAACTTACATGACATAGTGAAATAATTGTTTTCTTGGTAAAAACAGTTTTAACAAGAAATGTGTTTTTTCACTGAATACGATAACAATTCCATTTGCAACACTTAATTTTCTATTAATCTTTATTTTTTTTATTTGCTCATTGTTTTTAAGAACAAATTAAAATGCAACTTGAAAATGCTACCTGGTTTTGCTATAGTTCGCGACACTAGCGCACCCATGACTTCAGATCCCAATACTCGCGATTTTTCAATTGAAAATAAGTACCCTAGTAGCAAGATAACTGCAGACTGGCGCAAGCTGGACGCCAGAGAAGGAAGAATCTGTTTGCAGCCTGGCGCCCGGCTGGTTCCGCTTTGGCGTGCCGTTCTGGCACCAGAGTCTGGTATAGCAGATTCTGACCCAGACTGCTCATGATATACACCAGACAAAATTAAAATAATGTTAAATGATACTAAATAGGTTTCTGTAATAGTTTTACACTATATTTCAACCTTTTCTGGGAGAATATACTGCGGAGACGTTACAACATTCCAGGAGACACACTGAAATATTAAAAACATAACCTGTTGTCGTATAAGCTTGCATGCTTGCATGTTTGTTCATACTTGTGAATCGTTCGAATTTCCGATTGCTAGATTTTCAATTCCATTATTTATATTAATTACTATTATTCAAACTAAATACCAGAATCTGGTTCCTTTATCTACCAGATTCTGTTTTTCGTCTGGTCTGATCTTTTCTTCCGCCAGTCTGGTCGACTAGGGGGAGCAGATGCTGAGCCAGACTCTGGCCTTTGTCATACAAGGCAGACGTTGCTACTAGGGTAGATTCTGACTGCAATTTATTGCAAGTTAAATGATTTTGGTCTCTATAATATTATTATTATTGGTGCCTGTTTATTTGCTTTAAACTGGGTAATTTTTAGCTTAATATTGAAGAATAAGTGAATAGTTTAAAGGGAACTGGGAATGTGTCCTTGAAAAAGTGAGGTTAACTAAAATGTACTTTCAGAAGGATTTTTAAACACATCTGAGGCATATCACATCTGCGGCATGTCTCATCTGCGGCATGTCACAACTGCGGCATCTCTACCTAGCGGCATCTCTCACCAGTGGAAAGGGATTCGACCAATATTATTTCTGTGGCCAGTCACAGGGGTTCTTTCTCGCCCCCTACGAGACGTTGGAAAAGGCCCTTACGAAAAGATATGACAGGGAAAAAATGACAGGTGTGTCATTTTTTCCCTGTCATTTTTTGTCTGTCATTTTTTCGCGACCACAAGAAAATGACAGGGAAACGACAGGCAAAATGACAGGAAAACGACAGCCGAAAATGACTGGCCCTAATTGGCCATAATTTATAATAATATTGTGTAACATTATAAATTCTCGAATACTTGCAGACTTATTTGAACTTTCCTGTAAAGCTTAAAGAATCATTAGCAAGAGAAAATTATTATGGGAATTTTCATGATGAAACACCTTTCTGTAGCCTGTTGCTAATTCCGAATTATCTTCAAACACATAAATTGTGGAATGTGTTCGATTTGCCATTTTAATGCCTTCTTCTCCTTACAAAGGACTAAACTTCAGTACCACGGGCAACAATTTCAGATTATTTTCAACTTTCTTCATCCCCCGAGAAGTTCAATGCGCGCTCCTAATTCCATGATCCAACAAAGAATGGTCTCACCACGCGCATCTAAAAAAAGTGAACCAATCAAAGGGTCCGTAGGTTGCGCGTGGCGGAACCATTCTTTGTTGGATCATGGAATTGGAGCAAGCAGTCAACCCAGTCAATTTGTTAAGGGAATGAAGAAAGTTGAAAATAGTCTGAAATTTTGGCCCGTGGTACTTAAGTTTAGCACTTTGTAAGGATAAGAAGTCTTTAAAATGGCCAATCGAACACATTCCACAATTGATGTGTTGGAAAGATAATCCGGAATTAGCAACAGACTAAAAAGAGGTGTTTCATCATGAAAATTTCCATACTAGTTTTATTGTGCTAATGATTTTTTAAGCTTTACAGGAAAGTTCAAATATTTGAACTTTCCTGTAAAGCTTATATTTGAACGATATTATAATAAATTATGGCCAATCAGGGCCAGTCATTTTCGGCTGTCGTTTTCCTGTCATTTTGCCTGTCGTTTCCCGGTCATTTTCTTGTGGTCGCGAAAAAATGACAGGGAAAAAATGACACACCTGTCATTTTTTTCCTGTCATATCTTTTCGTGAGGGGGGGTAGGGGTTTGACCAACATTATTTCCTTGGCCAGTCAAGGTGGTCCCTGCTGGAAGTAAGAAGATAGAGATCCTATCCTTTTGAATCATTTTGAATCTTTATGGTCGAAATAGATAGAGAAAATGTATCCCATTCTATCTCTTTGTCAATCTGAATTCGCGTCTATCTTTTTCAACACTCTCTTTTCTATCTCATCCTATACTTTATCTATCCACGTCAACCTTTTTCTATCTCTCTATCAATCTAAACTCCTGTTTTCTTTTTCAATCTCCTTTTCCCTATCTCTTCTTATTCTCGATCTATCTGCGTCAATCTTTTTCTATCTTTTTGTCTATATAAATTCACGTCTTTCTTTTCCAATCACCTCTTCTCTATCTCATCCTATCCTGCTTCTATCAACGTCAATATTATTGTATTTTCTCAATCAATCTAAACTCCCTTTATCTTTTTCAATCTCCTTTTCCCTATCTCTTCTTATCCTCGATCTATCCGCGTCAATCTTTTTCTATCTTTTTGTCTATATAAATTCACGTCTTTCTTTTCCAATCTCCTCTTCTCTATCTCATCCTATCCTGCAGAAGAGGATACTGAGAGAGATAGACGTGAATTCATATCGAAAAATAGATAGAAAAAGATATACGTTCATAGATGTATGATACAATGAGATAACGAAGAGTAGACTGAAAAATATAGATGGAAATTTAGATTGATTCATAGATAGAAAAATATTGACGTGGATAGATAATGGATAGGATGAGATAGAGAAGAGGGTATTGAAAAAGATAGACGTGAATTCAGATTGAAAAATAGATAGAAAGAGATTGACGTGGATAGATCGAGGATAAGAAGAGATAGGGAAAAGGAGATTGAAAAAGATAAAGGGAGTTTAGATTGATTGAGAGATAGAAAAAGATTGACATTGATAGAAGCAGGTTAGGACGAGATACGGAAAAGGAGATTGGAAAAGAAAGACGTGAATTTATACAGACAAAAAGATAGAAAAGGATTGACGTCGATAGGAGCAGGATAGGATGAGATAGAGAAAAGGAGATTGGAAATGAAAGACGTGAATTTATATAGACAAAAAGATAGAAAAAGATTGTCGCGGATAGATCGAGGATAAGAAGAGATAGGAAAAAGGAGATTGAAAAAGATAAAGGGAGTTTAGATTAATTGAGAGATACAAAAATATTGACGTTGATAGAAGCAGGATAGGATGAGATAGAGAAAAGGATATTGGAAAAGTTTCGATTTAATTTTTAGTTGAGTATAGATTTAGGAAAAAAGTTTAGATTGATAGAGAGATAGAAAAAGGTTGACGTGGATAGATAAAGTATAGGATGAGATAGAAAAGAGAGGATTGAAAAAGATAGACGCGAATTTAGATTGACAAAGCGATAGAATGGAATACATTTTCTCTATCTATTTTCTATCATAAAGATTCGAAATTATTCAAAAAGATAGGATCTATATCTTTTCAATTCCAGCAGTGTACGCTAGATGGCTGAGGGTAAAAGTAACCAACAAGTAAAATCAGTCTTCAGGGCTATAAGTAGAGGCCTAGCGAACCGTTTCCTGCCAAGTTCATCACAGTTGTCGACTGTGAGATAGAGAAATGAATTTTAATTATGTAGGTATATAAGCATGGACGTCACGTTGTCTTTCTTATACGTGGTCAAAGTCAAATTAATTTTTCAATGCATTTTTTAACTTTTCGATTGAATCTCCAATTTTGAGGAATAGGAAAAGATGAGAGTCCTCGGTCAGGAAGGATACATGAAGAGATTGAAAAAGATTGAAATTAGTAATAGATAGATAGACTAAGGGATAGATAAAGATAAGAGTCTTCGACCACGAAGGATAAAGGAAGAGATTGAAAAAGATTAAAATTCATAATAGATAGACTGAGGGATATACAAAGATGAGTCTTCCGTCACGGAGGATAAAGAAAGTGATTGAAAAATATTGAAATTCGTAATAGATGGATAGACTGAGGGATAGAAAAATTTAAGAGGCCTCGGTCACGAAGGATAGAGAAAGAGATTGAAAAAGATTGGAATTCGTAATAGATTGATAGACTAATGGATCGAAAAAGATAAGAGTCCTTCATGACGTAGGACAAAGAAAAAGATAGAAAGTTATTGGGATTAGGGATAAGAAAAGATATCGTTTTAGGGATGCAAAGTGACCAATTGAGAGATATATAGAATAGTTCTATCTTTTCCTATCCCCAAATTTCTATCTTTTTCAATCTTTTTACTTCCAGCACGGTGAGAGATGCCGCAAAAATGTCAATTTCACTGTGAGAAATGCCGCGCGGGAGAGAAGCCGCTAGATAGAGATGCTGCAGTTGTGACATGCCTGAGATGAGACATGCAACAGATGATACATGCCGCAGGTGTGACATGCCGCAGGTTTGACATGCCGCAGGTGTGACTTGCCGCAGAGAGAATTGTCGCATGTGAGATGATATGTCCCCATAGGGCGAGAGAGATGCCGCAAAAATGCGCACGCGCATATAAGCAGTCGTACGCTCTCATATTGTACCGTACGGTAATGATGCGAGAAAAATGATGAAGTTTAGCCTTTTTTGATATTTATAAAAAAAAAATAACAGATTTTAATCATTAAATGTCACCAACTTATGAAAGAAAACACCGTTGAGCAAGTAACGGAACGGTTTTTTTTTTCACTCCAAAACTGATTTTTAACGCACGTACGGGAATGACGTTTTTGTTATCAAAATAAACTTTTCAGTTTTAATATCAAATTCACAAAAAAAGAAGTTAATATTTTTAACTCAATTTTATAGCATCTTGTATTAAACAATACGCTTAGTATTTCTGTATTTATAACTCAACTGTAAATAGAATATTTTACACAAAAAAAGACGTACGGCAATGACGTCTAAAATGACCAAAATCGAGGGACAGACTTTAAGGTTTTTACGATATTATCTATTGGAATTGAAAAATGTGCATATATTATATTTATGTTCATCTAAAGTTTACAAATTTAATACTTTACGCGTTTTTCAGGCTAATGGCTAAAAAAAAGGAGAAAATCAGTTTATCCTTGTGTAAAGTGATGTTCGGACGCCGTACGGTAATGACGTTTAGGGTGTTTTCATATTAAATTAAAGTAAATAGAAACAGAAATTAAAAAAAGAACTGATCATTTTGTAAAGGATGATAATAAGTATTGATTAAATTAAATAAAAAATCAGTACGTGTTTCTGAGTTAATGTTATATTACTGGGACTTCAAGTTTGCCTTCAATTTGGCAATGACCCGTATAGGAACCGTCGTTCGCGAAATATTTGAAATTTCTGCGAAATATTTTACAAATATTAAAAATATTTGTGGAATTATTGAAATCTTCATGATATCTTTGGGAAATCAATAAAGTATTTGTGAAATCTTTTAAATCTATGCTGAAATCTTTGCTAAATATTTAAAATCATTGAAATCTTTGCGAAATCTTTGGCAATGATCAAATATCAAAATTATCAAAAAATTATATGAAAGTGGATACCTGGAGCTTATAATAAATAAGAAGAAACCCATTACAAAAAGAAAACCAAAAAACTCGATTTAGATTTTATTTCAAATTCCTTTTATCTGCCATGGAATGCGACAAGTTTTGTCGCCTTATTTACGATTCGAATATCTTGGGACAAAAATGGAATAATTAGAAGATAATGCATATCTATATCGATAAAAGGGTGACCGCTAATGGAAAATCGTAATAATGATAATTTAAAAATGTTTATTTTTATCAAAAAATCAGTCTTCTAAGAGGAAAAAAGTAACAAGAGGAAATCATAATTAGCTCCTCCTACTATTCAGACCGTTTAAGAAGCTTGGGTGGTGAACAGTTTATTATAAGACGAACGAAAACGAGAGATGATTCGCGGTCTCCTACTCATTCTGAGCGAGTAAATTTGGAATCTCCTGCACGGAATAAACACCAAATATGGTCTTCTTATCAACCCTTCACTTCTCAACAAAAAATTTTATTTTTATTTTTTTAAATCAAAATTTAGTCCCTTTACATTGTCATTTATATTTGTAATTTTTCAGTTCAGAAAGCGTCAACATACTTAGTAGTTGCATTTTTCACAGAACAGTTGAATTTTCGATCAAAAACAATAACTTTGACCGAATAGTTGACCTTTCAAGCCAAAATAACGAATTTTCGAAAAAAATTCATTTTCAGCTAAGAGGGCTGAATTTTGAAAAGAAATATGAATTTTCTACCATAATAGAGCAATTTTTTAAAGAAGGAATTTTTAACAAAATAGTTTAATTTTCAAGCCAAAATGATGAAATTTCAACAAAAAATTCATTTCCAGCCAAAAGAGATGAATTTTCAAAGGAAAAGATGACTTTTTTACCATAAAAGAATTTTTAATCCGAAAGAACGAATTTTCAACAAAACAATTGAATTTTCGACAAAAAAGAATTAATTTAACAAAATATTTGTATTTTCAAGTCAAAAAGACGAATTTTTTACGAAAAAATTCATTTTCAGCTAAAAAGTATGAATTTTCAAACAAAAATATTACTTTTCAACCAAAAATATGAGTTTTCTACTATAATCGAGAAATTTACAATCCAGAAGAACGAATTTTTAACAAAATAGTTGAATTTTCAAGCCAAAATGATGAAATTTCAATAACAAAACTCATTTTCAACTAAGAGAAATGAATTTTCAACCAAGGAAAATGACTTTTCTAGCATCAAAGATGATTTTTCAACCTAACAACCGAATTTTTAACAAAACACTCGAATTTTCAACCAAATAATTAAATTTTCAACAAAAAAGTCAAATTTCTACCCACATAGGCCAATTTTTAACAAAATAGATAAATTGGCAAAATAAAAATGCGAATGTTCAGAAAAAAAGTTGATTTTTCAACCGGAAAAGAAGAATTTTCAACAAGAAAGTTAATTTTCAATCAAAAGAGATAAATTTTCAATGAAATAACTGACAGATTAACTAAAAAAGATAAATTTTTCAAAAAAATGTAATCGTCAAATTTGCAGTTTAGAAAACTTATTTTCAACAACAAAAAAACGAATTTTCAACCAGTTCGATTCAAATAAAAAAGACGATTTTTTAGAAAAATAGTTGAATTCACAACCAAAATGATAAATTTTTAACAAACAATATTAATTTGCTACCTAAATAGACGAATTTTTAACAAAAAATTTCAGATGTCAAGCTAGAAAGTCGAATTAAAAAAAAAACAGTTGACTTTAAATCGGAAAATAAAAATTGCCAACAAGAAACTTAATTTCCAACGAAATAGTTCAGTTTTCCCTTAAAAAAGAAAATTTTCCACCAAAAGTGTAATCGTTAAATTTTCAGGTCAAAAAACTAGTTTTTAACAAAGAAAAACGAATTTTCAACCAAATAAGACGAATTTTCAACAAAATAATTGAATCCTCAACCAAATATGAATTTTTAACAGATAAGGACAATTTACTACCCAAATAGAGAAAAATTCAACAAAATAAATTAACTTTCTGCCAAATAGTTGAATTTTCTATTTAGAAAGTAAAAATTTTCAATCAAAAATATAAATTTTCAACAAGTTTTCAAACAATATTGGAATCGTTAAATTTTCAGTTCAAGAAACTTATTTTCAACAACAGAAAACATGTTTTCAACCAGTTCAGTTTGACTAAAATACACGAATTTTTAACAAGACTAGTTGAATAAACAAAACAGAACCAAAATTGTGAATTTTCAACTAAAAAATATAATTTTTCGACCCAACATGGAACAGTTAAATTTGCAGTTTAAAAAATTAACTTTTCAACATTAAAAAATACAAATTATCTACCAGTGGACTTTAACAACAATAAAAAAAGAATTTTCAACCAAATGGTTGAATCCTCAACCAAACGATAAATTTGTAAAAACAAGATGAATTTTCTACCTAAATGGAGGAATTTTCAACAAAATAGTTTAGTTTTCAAGCTGAAAGTCGAATACTATGAAACAGCTGAATTTCTAACAAAATAATTAAATTTTTAACAAAATAGTTGAACTTCTATCAATTAGCTGAATATTTAACCTACAGAGATAAGTTTTCCATCGGAATAAGAATTTTCGACAAAATAGGATGAATTATCAGCAAAATACGTAAATTTTCAACCAAGTAATTGAAGTTTCAATCAAAAAAGAAAAATTTTCAAGCAAATAGTTTAATTTTAAACTAAAAAAGATAAATATTCAACCGAAAATAAAATAATTAGATTTAAGTTATTGAATTTAATTTTCAACCAAAAATTAAACAAATTGTCAACAAAATTGTTAAATTATCAGCCGAAAAGAAGAATCTTCAACACAAAAGTTCATCTTTAACCAAACAGTTGAATTTTCAATCGGAAAGTTGTTTTTTTAACCAAACAGATTAATTTTCTACAAAATAGGATGAATTATCGGCAAAACATAATACATAAATTTTCAACCAAGTAATTGAATTTTAAATAAAAAAAAGATGAATTTTCAAGCAAATAGTTTAATTTTAAACTAAAAAAGATAAGGTAAACGTCCCAGTAATCGTGACCATAAGAGATTTCATCGACTTCAAATATTTAGAAAATTGTTTTTGTAGGATTATTTGAAAAATGATTGGTACTGATTGAAGCATTAAACATCCTAGAATATTAAAAAAATTGTTCTTACATTATATTTAATATTACTTTTTATTTATAAACAATTAAAAGTCGAAAAGCACCGATGTCCCAGTTATCGTGATTTCCAAATCTGTCATGTACTAGTAATCGTGAGTCGTTGTCCCAGTCTTCGTGAAAAAGGTTAAGCTTTCTTGAAATCAGTTTTTAGCAATTTGGAGGTGTATTTTAAGTGTATTTTTGTTTTTTTTACTATACTTTAATGAAATGAAAGATGTATTGTTAGTTTTATATTGATTGAGACCTCTGTGATGAAAGCCGTCGAAACAACCTCAAAATCGAATCTTCTGATAGTTCTAATAAGTCTGATGAACTCTATGAAAATTAATCATAATGAAAATGAATTTCCTTTTAAAATTATTAATTTTTATTTCAGTTAAAAATATTATCGAATAAAATTAATATTTTATTCATAAGAAATAAAGTGATCACAAAAATAAGTCGAGATAAATATTTATTAGAATTTTTATCACGATAAGTAATATGTAACGACAATACTGAAATTCTTTTATAATACTGAATATTATAATTAAAAATCATTAACATTTGAAGTAACTAGATGTAGCACACGAAATTTGCTCAAATGCAGTGACCAAAAAAATGAGGTTATTTTCTGTTTACGTTGTCACAATATTAAAACTATCAATAATTATATATCTATTACACATTTTTCTTTATATAGTACAGTATAGATTAATGTTATCTAATGAAAAATTACTCAATAAGTATTAACTTCACCGAAGAATGATAATAAACTCAAAAATTGATAATGAAATCTCTAAACTCATTCAAATATTTTACATCACCTTTTTTCAGTTTTAAGCACTAATTTATATTACGATTACTACTCACAGTGATAAGTCAGTTCTCTGATTTCATTTCATACCTTTTTGAAATTAATTAAATTATTATTTGTAACGAAATATGGAAATAAAATTTTGACAGAGTCGTCCTAGTCTTCGTGACAGGTCACGATTACTCGAGCAACTATGCTTTTGAAATGTCCCTATAATCGTGACCGATATTTCTTGAACGAGAAGGTACTAAATTAAGATTTTACTTTATTTTATGAAACAAAAATTATTTTTTATTACATAAAAATTATTTTCGTCCCGATAAACTAATTTCTTGACATAGTAAAAGCTTAAGTAAAGAGACGCCTTTCCTAACCAAAATGTTAAGCTATTTTCCACGTTTCGTGATTCATCGCCACCGGCAATACAAATTAATTTTTTTTACCCATGTGCACTATTTGTATAGAAAAACTAATTTGGTTTCCACAACAAGCATTGTTCAACCTGGCTTAAAAATATTTTAGGATTGTATTTTTATGCGGAAAATACTTAATTCTGGCGTTTACACCTCAAAACTCACGATTACTGGGACCGTCCCGATTACTGGGACATCTACCTTAAATATTCAACCGAAAATAAAATAGTTAGATTTAAGTTATTGAATTTAATTTTTAACCAAAAATTAAACAAATTGTCAACAAAATTGTGAAATTATCAACCAAAGAGATGAATCTTCAACAAAACATGTAATTTTGAACAAAATTTTCTACCAAGTAGTTGAATTTTTAACTGAAAAAGATAAATCTTACACTGAAAATGGATGATGTAAAAATGAAAAATAAAAAAAATAATTTTCAACAAAAAAAAAAAACGAATTTTTAAGCTGTTGGATTCAACGAAAAAAAAAATTTTTAACAAAATAGTTGAATCGGCGACCAAATAGATGAATTTTGAAGAAACAAAATTAATTTTTTACCCAAATAGACAAATTTTCAACAAAATACATAACTTTTATACTTATGAAGGTAAAATTTCAACAACAAAAATGAATTTTCAACAAAAAAGTTAGTATTCAACCAAACAATATGAATTTAAAAAAAAAAGTTAATTTTTAACCAATAGTTTATTTTTTCACCAATTGAATTTTGAACCCGAAAATATGAATTTTGAACCAAAAAATTAATGTATGAACAAATAGTTGAATTTTCAACTAAAATTATGAATCTTCAAACAAAAACTTAAATTTTTTACACAGTAATTCAACTTTGAACCAATTTGTTGATTTTACAACAACAACAAAAATTAATTCTCAACGGAACATGTAATAGTTAATATTAAAAAAAATTATTTTCAATCAAAAACAGTTGCATTCAACTAAAAAAGACTTTCAACCAATAGGAATAATTATTTACCAAAAAACACGCATTTTCAACCAAATACGTCAACTTTCAGCTAAAAAAGATCAATTATTAACCGAAAATGACAAAGTTAAATTTTCATTTTAAAAAATTAATTTTTAGCCCAGAAAATACGACTTTTCAACAATGTAGTTAAACTTTCAACCAAGTAGTTCAATTTTCAAAAGAAATTTTTTAATTTTTTAAGTTTCCAAGTGTACATTTTTAAAGTATGTGAATTTTCAATCAAATAGTAGAATTTTCAACTAAGGACGATCAATTTTGAAGCAAAAATGGAATTGCTTTTTCAGTTAAAAAATTAATGTTTAACAAAATACATGAATTTGTAACTGTAATTTTCAACACATTTCAAAATTGAATAATTTCAAATATTGAAAACCTTTAAGTTTAATTATTCTAAAAGCAATTAAATTGAACAATTTCAAACTTTATTTAAGAATTGAAGCATTCTTAAATTACGATCTTGGAACTTGGTCGTTGAAAATTTATTAATTTTCTAATTGTGCTGTACAATTTTCAAAATTCAATCCTAGGAACTTCAATGTCGACAGAATAAACGAATCAATAATAAATTAATTAATTGTAGATTATTATATTGAATATTCAAAGGGGAGGTTTTTATCTTGTCCAATTAGAAACATTCTTTTGTTGTAACTTTAAAAAATATACACAAAACTAAAAACATTTGTGGAAATTTTAATCATCATGATTAAAGAAAAAAACAGTAAATTGATTATGATAAATATCAAGATTCTATCTTGCAACTACATATTGAGCTGTAATCTTTTCATTGTAAAATACTTCAGTGTACAAATTTTTAAAGCTTAAATAGTTAAATGTAACATAATAAAAAAATATCAAAAACAGAAATTTAAAAAAAGTTTCAACCTGAACTTGTTTTGAAAATAGGATAAGATTATTATAAAAGTCATAGAGAAATTTTAAAAAACAATATATACAATATGATGTGTAACATAAATATAGTAAAATATGTTTTAAATCATTTTTCAAGTAATTCTTATTTTTCTAAAAGTTGTTGCCATGAAAAAAACAAATGTAAAATTGTATCAAGTAAAATTGTCTGTACAACACCTATTTAAAATATTTCTTTAGAATCGTACGTGAATCTGATGTTAATTTACCTATATTTCCTGAAAAGATGTCCTTGTCGTTGACCAAGAAATTTCATTTCACTTCTGCTCTGCATATTAACACCTTTAATGTTTTCGCTTCCATAAAAGAGACTTCCGGAAGTAGATATTTCAAAAAATCTTAAATTATTTTCATCACGTTGAAAATAACATTAGGATAAACGTCAAAATAGATTTGTTGCTGTTGCAGCTGACAGATGATTGACATACACCATTTTGTTATGTTAGAACTGGTTGTAACTTTTTTTAATGTTGCTGCATTCACAAAAGACAATTATTCTTATTTTTTTCTATTTCTATTTTTAAAATTGAAAATATTTTTCTGTAATATGATGCAGCTAATTGTAAACATTTTTATTCTTGAAAAGTATCCAAATTTGAAAGCAGTTTTGGAATTTTTCTGCATTCTAGTTACAAAAGTATTTATAGATAATAAAAATTAATTTCGATCTCGAGTGTTTCCACTTTGTTTTTATTTATAATTATATGGTGCTTATTTCACGGGAACTTTGCTTCCCGTTAGCAAATGTATTTGCTTTCTCATAGAAGAAGCATTAGTGATTTTTTTGAATAATAGACAAACCAAGTCTTCATTTTCATCAATTCAAAAAAGTACAAAATTACAAAAAAATACAAAAAAGTTTTAAAATACCAGACAAATCAAATTTTGTATTCGAAATGATAATTTTTCGAGCTGGAAAAGGGAAGGGAAAAGTTCTGTCGCACCCTATGCCTTTCCCAGCTTTATAATTTCTTTACAAAAATGATCAGAATGATTCTATTTGAAAATTTATGATCAAAAAGTCTTTTTTATTAATGTGTCAACTTTTAATTATGTCGATGCAAAAAGTTTTTCTGTTTGAAACAGATGATTCAAATATTATAAATGAGCACAACTTCCCTACTCTTCAATAAAATGCATTATTATTATAGGTCAATAGATTCGTCTCGAACCAAGGAATCTTTTATATTCTTGCATCAACTTTTAATTATGCTGAAGAAAAAAGTTTTACTATAAAAAACCGTATTTTGAAATATTATGCATTACCATAGCTTCCTTACACTGTTTGACAAGAAACGGAATTTTCCATTTTTTGCAGCATTTTCAGTAAGTAAAACCAAAACTGTTTTTCAAGCAATTAAGCGTTTTTCTTTGGACTTTAAAAAAGTGTGTGGGTATTGTAATGAGAATGTGTTCCTTAAAGTCGATAGAGCCTTAACCCTTGGTATACACATTGGGTTACGCTAACCCAGCGCGATTTTGCAAGATCTGTTATTTGAAACAAGAAGCAGTGTGGGTCTATACCCAGGTGAGTATAGACCCACGAAATAGACTTCGAAACTTTCTCTTCGGGTATTTTGCACCCAGTGTGTATATGGTGTTACAAAATCCAGAAAAACAGAAAAATCTAAATGTAAGTAAATGTTATTTTCTTTGTATATTTGTAATGTTCATAGCTTATGTTGAAGGCAAAAGGTGACGATCATGTCTCCCAGCGTACGTTTTGCATCTGCTGACTGATTTACACTCACGTGCGTCTCACCACGCTATGATATTTTTTTTATTCAAAATATCAACAAAAATGATTTATTTCTTGCAGATACTTCATCAAAATGCTCACGCGTGCGAAAATCCGCCGTGTTTATAAATGCTTCAAATGCGAAAGACCTATGTGTAAGGAGCGCACTGCAAAAATTAGTAGCCGTCGGAATAGGCCGAAACGTAATTTACGCTGTTTGTGTAAAAAAATTATTTTCAAGTTTTTCACTCATATTTTGATTCTGAATAAAAAATTACGCTGACAAATTCTAATATTTTATATATAATTCTATCCCCAAAACCGAAAAATGGATTATTCTGGTAGCATGACTTATTCGCGCGGAACCGGAAATTTGCCTACTTTCGAATCACTAAACAAATATGTTTTTATGAACATATGGGAAAACCGAAAACACAGTTTTAAAGTACAAATCTTGAACTTTCGATTCATCAGCATTTGAGCCTATTTATCTTGATTTTTATGTAAACAACGGCCTTTTAGAAAAAACTTGATTTTTTCTCAAAAATTTTAAAGATGTCTTTGTTTATTTAAAAATATGTCCATGGTTTTTCATATTTATCACTTTCAAACCTGTACTGTTCAATTCTTGAGGATTTTCTCTATGAAAACCAAAAAAAAAGAGGCGAAATTGTTCAATTAGGAACGAAGATATGAGCTGTTAAAGTTTGCCGGGTGAACCTAACCCAGTGTGTATACCTCGTTTAAAACTATAGTGTGTATACCAAGGGTTAAGTAAATAAACTTCCTGTTCGATCTGAAATGAAAACAAATTTAACAATCACTTAAAACGTAGCAGTGCTTGGGTGAAAGTTAAACTTCATTGTTAAAAATTTATTTTTTTGATTGAAGGTTTATGTCTTTGGTTGAAAATTTAACTGTTTAGTGGAAAAGTCTTTTCTTTTGGTTCAAAGTTTCGTGGTCAAATAATTTTTTTCCGAAGTCATATTTTTTGTTTGCAAATTCAATTTTTGTAGGAAAAATTCGTCTTTTCGCGTGAAAGTTCAACAATTTAGGTAACATTTTATTTCTTCAGTGAAAAATCTTTATTTGTTGAAAATTCGTCTTTTTGGTTTTTGTTGGGAATTTATATTTTTACGTTGAAAATTCAACTATTATGTTGAAAATTTGATTATTTTATTGAAAATTTTTTGAAATTATTTTCCTTAAAAATAATAATATAATTAGTGAATAGAAATCAATGAAAAGATGACCTTTCCAATAGCAATAAATTGCAAATATCCTCGCATTTTTATTCTTTCAAGGAGTAAAATGAAACTAAATTCTGGTGAAATTCGGTGTCTAGGTTGTCATTTAGCATTGAGTTGTCTTGAAAAATGTAAAAAACGGTTCCTAGCACGAGATTAACTTTCAAGGCGAGGAACTGAGGAGCGAAACAATTAGATGATGGTCAAGCCACGTCAGCCTTCTTGTTCGATTATATTTCTCGTCTCGTCCCATTTACTCCGTATAATTTATAACAATCCAGGTGATCGAACTTTTAACGATTCTACTGAAATTTTATGAATCACATACCATTTTTCTGAATAAGTCTTAAGCAAGTTACTTATTTACAGTCCTCGTATTCTCAGTAATAATAATTTTTTTTATTAATAATAATTTTATTTATTAATAATAATTTTTTTTTACCATAAATAATTTTTTCTTAATAATATAAACATGTTTCTATAGTGCTCACAGGCCAAATTATGAAAATAAATTTTTTGTAATGAATGAATGGGGAGGTTGTATTAAATTCAATTTAAAATACTTCTCAATTTCTAAATATTTCAGTAAAAATTGTAAACTTTTAATTCGATTCGACTCAATTCAAATCGATCAATTTTTAACTAAACAGTTCAATTCTCAACCCAAGCAGATTCATTTTCTACGGAAAAAGTCAAATTTTTCACATAATGCTTAAATTTTCAACTAAAAAAGATTATTTTTCAACCCAAAATCGAATAGTAAAATGTTCAATTAAAAACATTAATTTTTAATTAAAAAAATAACAAATTTTCAACAAAATAATAAAATCCTGAACCAAAACCGATTATTCTTACTCGAACAGTTGCATTTTTAACCAAAAAAGATGAAATTTCGACCAAAAGTGAGGAATTTTCAACTACAAAAAAATCCATTTTCTAACAAAATTGAAATTTGTAGCTGAAAACTTAATTATTAAAAAGAGAAAAATAATGTTTAACAAAATAGTTACATTTCAGACCAAATAGATGAATCTTTAACTCAAAATATTAATTTTTAACAAATTAATATTTTGACTAAATAATTGAATTCGCAACCCAAAAAGATCAATTTTGAACTGAAAACGTAGTAATTGGTGTATCAACCAAGAAATCAAGTATTTTCAACAAAATAGTTAAATTTGTTAACAAAGGAGATCAATTTTTTACTAAAATGATAAATTTCCAAACAAAAAAGTTATATTTTTTTTAACAAAGTAGTTGAATTTTCAACTAGAGAAAATAAATTTTTAACAAAAATGGAATGGTTACATTATCAACCAAGAAGATTAATTTTCAACCCAAAAAGAAAAGGAATTATCAACACAATAGTTAAATTTTCAACAAAAGAGACGAATTTTTTTATTAAAATGAAACTTATACGAAAAATTACATTTTTTGAAAAGCAGTTAAAAATTTAACCATGTAGTTAAATTTTTAAGTGAAAAAGGGACATTTTGAACCAAAAATGAAATACTTAAATCTTCATCCGAAAAAATTCATTTTCATCAAGAAATATTATAGTTGATATCTCTACCTAAATTAAATTAATTTGAAATAAAAAACAGTCAAAGTTTCAACCGAAAAAAAATTTTTAGTTGAGAAAGAAAAAAAATTTCAACCAAATTGTTGAATTTTCAAGAAAGCAGCTGCTTTTCAACCAATAGTTGAATTTGTTGCCAAAATAGTTAAACTTTCCACCCAAAAATACGAATTTTCATCAAAACTTTGGAATTTTCAAAGAAAAATGATAACTTTTTATTAAAATTTCCGAATTTTCGTATAAATAATTAAATTTGCAACCAAACAGTTGCAATTTTAACCGAAAAATATAAAATTTCTACCCATAAAAATGAATTTTAAACAAAAAAGTCAACTTTTAAAAATTTGTCCATTTGTGTAGAAAATTAGATTTTTTTTGTTGAAAAATCATCTATTTGGCTGAGGATTCAACTATTTGGTGAAAAAATCATCTTAAAATTTGAAAATGGTTTAACAATGTATTGCAAAATTCAAATGCATGCAAATTCCAAACTGCTTTCAAATTTGGATACTTTTTGGGAATAAAAGTTGTGTGTGTGTGTGTGTTTCCGGAAATTTATGGAAATTTTTAAAAATTAATTTTGGGTAATATATAGTAATTTACCATATTTGCCTGTAAAATTACCATAAATGACAAAAAATTTCATAAATTTCCGGAAATTTATGGAAATTTTTAAAAATGAATTTTGGGTAATCCATGGTAAGTTACCATATTTACCTGTAAAATTACCATGAATATCCGAAGTTTTTCATAAATTTCCGGAAATTCATGGAATTTTTTAAAAATGAATTTTAGGTAAGTTACCATATTAACCTGTAAAATTACCATAAATGACCGAATTTTTTTATAAATTTCCGGAAATTTATAGAAATGTTTCCAAATGAATTTTGGTTAATTTATGGCAATTTACGATATTTACCTGTAAAATTTCCATAATTTACGGAAATTTATGGAAATTAAAAAAATTAATTTTGGGTAATTTATGGTAAGTTGTCATAAATTACCTCTAAAATTACCATCAATTAGGTTAACAGTAATTTCATGCTTTATTATACAAAATCCAATATGGACTGAAATCATTACTGTTTTTGAGAAAAGTTTGGAATCATCCATTTGTTATAAAAAATATCGTATTCGCGAAGGGGGAGAGGCACTTTTTTTCTCCTAGGCGTATAATATACTATAGTTGACTTTTCACGATCAAAATATGAATTTTTTACCAAGGAATAAGTTTCTACGAAAAAAATGCATTTTCAATCCAAAAAGACGAATTTTAAAAAATAATTATAAATAATAATAATAATAATAATAAAATAGTTTCATTTTCAACCAAAGAGTTGTATTTTTATCCAAGATGCAATTTTTCTTAAAAATGATAAATTTTAAATTAAAAAAAAATGTTTTTTAATAGTTGAATTTTCATGCAGAAAAGATTTCAGTTCTCTTTTCAACACCAAATATTAAATTTAATCAAAAAGTAAATTTTCAACAAATTAGTTAAACTAATTAGTTAAGAATAATTTTTAACCAAAAAGTTGCATTTTCGTACAAAAAAAGAAATTTCTACCAAAAAAAAATAAATCAATAAATAAAAAATATAATAATAATAATAAACAATAATGAAAATAAATAAAAAAAAAGATAAATTAAACAAAATAGTTGAATTTTCTGTTAAACAAAATTTTAGTTGACTTTTCACTATCAAAATATGATTTTTACCCAAGAAATAAGTTTCTACGAACAAAAATGAATTTTGAATCCAAAAAGACGAATTTTCACCCAAAAAGTATGACTTTTTAATAAAATTGTTGAATTCTCTACCCAATAGTTGCATTTTTATCCTAAAAAGATTAAATTTTTCCTAAAACAGATGAATTTTAATTTTAAATGAAAACAAATTTTTTTGAAATAGTTGAATTTTCATCAAGAAAAGAATCCAGTTGACTTTTCAAGATCAAAATATGAATTTTTTAATAAAAAATAAGTTTCTACGAACAAAAATGAATTTTTCATACAAAAAAATACGAATTTTTTCAACCGAACGAAATGAATTTTTAATGAAATAGTTGAATTCTCTACCAAATAGTTAAATTTTTATCCAAGAAAGATGACATTTATACTAAAACTGATGAATTTTTAATAAAAAAGGACAATTTTTTTTTAAATTGAACTTTCATCCAGAAAAGCTTTTCAACAAAATGGTTTTATTTTCAACCAAACCGTTGCATTTTTATCCAAGAAAGATAACATTTCTCTTAAAACAGATGAATTTTTAATTTAAAGAAAAAAAAATTCGAAAAAATAATTTAATTTTTATTCACAAAAGATTTCAGTTATCTTTTCAAAGCTAAAATTCAGTATTATATAGATTACAAATTTATTTGTGAATGTAAAAAAGAAGAAATAATTTTTCATAAGAAATTATATAATTTTTAAATAATGTAAAATTATTTTTGCCAATAAATAATTTATTTATTTAAAGTAGATATATTTAGATAGTTAGAAATCCATTCTCGGCGAAATAAAATAGGCAGAGAAAAAAATAGAATTGATTTATTAAACAATTTTTATATGTTTCAAATAGTTCTTACAATCAAGAATATTTTCTCCTCTCAAAATTCCTTCATTGATAATAATTGAATCGTGGTACTTATAAGTGTAATTACATTTTCTTAAATATAAATAAAATTTATATTATTTATTATATTTCTCTAAAAAAAAAACTGTTCAAATAAAATGTGGGCGGGAAAAGCACGCGTTCATACCCCTAGATTTTTTATTTTCAAATATTAATAACATAAACTAGTTAAAAATCCATAATAACAAATTTTTCAACAAATAAATATTGAGACTTTAAAAAAATTTTTAAATGAGTAAAATAATTTAGGAAATAATTAATTCTTGTTTGCCTTAATTAAATATTGTACGGAATGTATATTTAAAGAAAATATATTTTAATTTCTACTTAAAATTGCGCGATTGTTTAATCGAAAAATGTTATTAAGATAATTTTTAAATCTTGCCATTCTTGTTTGAATTTTATTCCAATCGAATAATTTCTAAATATATTTAAAATCTACCACATATTTCGATGAAGACTTTTTAATCCGTTTAAAAAAAAAAGTTTTTTCTACTTTTAGAAAATTTTGAAAATCCTATAATCTTTCATTTTCCTAGAATTAAAATTTTTTTTTAATTTTGAATTAGAATCGTGAAATTAAATAGTTTAAAATCGAAAAGGGGAAAACGCAGGGGAATGGGGAAAAACTGTGATCCCTGTTATAATAATAATAATAATTTTTATTATTATTAAACCTACAGAAATAAAATACTCTAAATTAGTTAACGTATTTTCATTGTTTTATTTTTCTACATATAAAAATATACAAACTTATTAAATATAAATATAAATATTTTAAATCTTGTTTTCTAAAGTATTTCAGAAAGTTACGCAAGCTAGAACTGGTTTCGAGACTTATTAGAATTTTAGAATGAATAGAGTGCCAAGAATTTACATTAGACTATTATTAATTTTAAGGAGAGAAGGAGATTTGCAATAAAAACTCAGATTGAAACATATTTTTTTCTTCGCAAGTAAATGCTATTTTTGATTAAATAAACTCTTACTCCCGCCGACAGTAGAACAATGATTTTTTAAATATAAATAATTATTTGAATTAATTTAAATTAAATTGAATAATTTCGATCATTATTTATTCATTTATTCATCATTATTTATTATTTATTATTTCAAATTTAAATTATTTTGAACCAAAAAATAATAATTATTAATTGAAAATAAGAATTTGGAATTACTATTTTTTTTCAACACTTAAATTTGAGCTTAAAATAGATTTTAAGAAACTATTATCAGTTTGTATTCATGATTACATAAATATAACATTTCTAAGATTCTCCAGAAAATTCAAAAAGATTTTTTAAGATTTTAGATATTTCGAAAAAGAATCTAGAACATTTTGAAGAATTTTTTTTATATTTTACAAGATTTTTCCAAATTTGAAAAAAATGCAAGCCTGTTTAAAAGATATTTAAGACATTTAGAAGTTTTCAAAAATTTAAAAATATTTTATAAATTGTCGGGAAGTTCTAAAATATTTTAATTATTTAATATTTTAATTAATAATAAAACAATAAATAAAACAAAGTACTTTTATGCGATGAACATATTTTTTATTTTATGATTCATTTATTATTTAAACAATTTTTTGATTGCTTAGATTCGCGAATGTTACAGTGTGGAAAATTTAATTTTTTGGGATTTTCAGTCGTCCCATTGTTATAAATATTTTGAAATATTTTGAAACGTCTTAAAATCTTTTAACGTTTCTTAAAAAATTATTTTTTCAAAACACAAAATAATTTTAAAATTTTCCCAGGAGTCTTAAGAAAATTTGTTTTTTAGCTTAAATCCTTCCGAACAGTACAAAATCCTTAAAAAGCTTCAAAATTTTATTTTTAAACATTAAAAAATCTCAAATCTTTTGAAAGTATTCGCCTTTTTTTTAATTAAAAAAATTCTGAAAAATTTGAAAATCTTTCAAAAGATTTGAGAATCTTTTTGAATATTCTCTTAAAATAAATTTTAAAAAATCATAAAAAAATTTTCTGTGAATCTTAAGAAAAATTTTTTCTTTTCTCGACACCTTTAAAATTTTTTAAAAAGCTTCTAATTTTTTGGTTGAAATCTGCAAAAATGTACGCAAAATTAAAAAAAAACTGCCTCAGAATTTTTCAGATTTTTTTTTACAATTTCGGAAATCCTTTAAAATGTTCTGAAATCCTTTTAAGTATTCTCTTTAAATTAATTTTTTTTAATTATATAAAACTTTTCCAGGAATTTTACAAAAATTTTTTTTTGTTACTTTAAAACCTTTTTTGAAATCTTTTCATATTTAAAATAATTTTTGAACATTTTTTTAATTATTACAATTTTTTCAAATCCTGCAAATTTGAAGAATATGCTTTAAAATCTTCCACATTCTTTTCCGAACATTTTGGAAATATTTTAAATTATTTTAGAACCTTCTTAGATATTCTTTTTCAATTTAATTTTCAAAAAAGAAATTAATTTAAATTTTCCGAGAAATCTCACAATTTTTTTAAATTATTTTAAGGCTTTCAAAAACCTTAAAAAGCGTCTCAATTTTTTGTTTGAAATCTTCAAAAATCTACCTTTGTTTCCAACTTTTTTGAAATCTTTGAAATTTTAAATTATTTTCGACTTTTTTTCTAAAGTTTTGTAAACTTGCAAAATTTTGCTTTAAAATTTTTTACATTCTGTTTTTAAATCTTAGGAAATCATTTTGAATGTTTTGAAATCTTTTCCACTCCGCTCTTATAATTCTTTTTTCAAAGTGAAAAATCATTAAAAACTTTTCTATGAATTTTAAGAAAAATGGTTTCTCTTCTTAAACCCTTAAAAATTCTTTAAAATCTTCTAATTTTTTGTTTGAAATATGCAAAAATCTATGCAAATTTGAAAAAACTGCCTTAGAATCTTCCAGATATTTTTTTACAATTTTGGAAATCTTTTAAAATATTTTGAAATCTTTTTAAATATTCTCTTAAAATTATTATTTTTTTAATCGTATAAAACTTTTCCAGGAATTTTACTACAATTTGTTTATTATTTTGAAACCTTTTAACATCCTTCAAACTTTCATTTCGAAATTTTCAAAAACATACATTTTATTTCAAATTCTTTGAAATCTTTTCACATTTAAAATAATTTTTGAACATTTTTTTAAGCTTCTAAATACTTTTTTAAATTATTCCAATTTTCCTAAATCGTATAAATATAAAGAATATGCTTCAAAATCTCTCAAATTCTTTTTCGACCATTTTGGAAATATTTTGAATTGTTTTAAAATCTTCTTAAAAATTCTCTCTGAATTAATTTCTCAAAATAAAAAATTAATTAAAATTTTCCAAAAAACCTTACACATTTTTTTTCATTATTTTAAGGTTTTCAAAATCTTTATAAAGCGACTAAACTTTTTGTTTGAAATTTTCAAAAATCTACCTTTGTTTTAAACTTTTTTTGAAATCTTAAAAATTTGAAATTATTTTTGCCTTCTCTTAAAATTTTTGTTTCAACTTGAAAAATTATTTAAAACTTTCTTAGGAATCTTCAGGAAAGCTTTGCTTTTTTTTAAAACGTTGCAAAATTCTTAAAAAGTTTTTTTCGAAATCTGCAAAAATCTGCATTTTCCTTTATATTTTTTGAAATCTCAGCAAACAAAGTATGAATGTAAGAATGTATGAGAAATCTCGTTATAACAACTTTTCAAGAAAATAATTTAAATATGGAACAAAAACTATTTTTATATTGCATTTCACTAAATATTTGTTTACAAATTTTTTGAAAAATTTAGTATTTAAATTCAATATTTAAAAGTATTTAGTGAAATTTAATATAAAAATATTTTTTGTTGCATATTTAAATCCTTTTCTTAAAAAGATGTTATAACGAGGTTTCGCATACATTCTTACATTCATACGTTCTTTGCTGAGATTTCAAAAAAATGTATAATAAATAGATTTTTGAAAATTTCGAAAAAAGCTTTTCAAGAATTATGAAACGTTTCAAAAGAAAACAAAACTTTTCTTAAGTTGCCTAGGAATTTTTGCAATGATTTTTCACTTTAAAAAAAGAATTAAAAAAAATTGTTGATGAAAATTAATTTCTGACATTCAGTATTTTTATATTTATTGAATTTTTCAGCTTGTGGTTTATAAAAGCTTTGCCAAAAGATAATCACCATCACCAAAAAATAGCTTGTCAGTGGCCATGACCCATTTTATGAATTCCAAACACGTTCTGCGTACAATTCTTATTTTAACTTCCATTTTACGTAACTGATACATGAATATTTTATCCTGTCAATTTAAATTTTAGTTTCTTCAGAATCTCAGAAATTTCATTTCTAAACATAACATTATAATGTATAATTTTATTCCAGTCAATCTTTTTTATTCCAATCTAATAAAAATTATTCATATGACTAATTATTGTTAAACTTATTCATTAGATCAAAGAGTAAAATTTATCGCACAATTAAAATATTTGTTTACCATTTTTACATAAATATTTACGAAATCGCAATGGTTTTTTAGAATAAAAATATCTTCTAGATATTTAAAAAACAATCATCTCCACCGAAAAATGTTGATTTGAATGCTTCTTGCGTCAGAAATCTACTTCTAATTTGACGAACTGAAGTCAAACTGGTTCAAACTGGTTCGACTTATTATTGCCAAAAAAATCATTTTCCGATTCGAGAAGCAACTCATATTGACCCACCTCCATAACATCCATCATACCGATTTTCAAAAATCAATTTTCCTCCCTTCCAAAATGAAATCTTCCTTATGTCCTGATTTGGGCAGTGGGTCGGGTCAGCGCGGCGTATGCTAAATTATGAGATATCCAGTCTAAGTCGGGGGAGTAGACAAAAAAAGAAGAAGAGAGAAGGGAAGATTGAGATGTCGAGAGGATGGAAGATGGAAGAGGCCAGAATAGGAGACTGCACAATTTGGGGAAAGAGGGACGAGGAGAGAATGTAAAATTGGGAGAGACTATCGACGCATAGTTTTGTAGATTCGACGCCCTCAACGTTTGGTCCAACATACCCAGGGCCGACCAAAAACGTCCTCTTGCCCGAGTGCCACTGCTTCTGTTGATGTATATACTTTCAGAATGACTCCCGATGTTTTGGACGTTTTCCTGGTTCACAGTGGCCGGGCGTGGGCCCCGGTGCGTGGGAAGAGCCGTTGGCCAGCCCTGGAGCGTCTTGCGTGCCCATCTTGGGTAGCGTCGAAGCACCTTGCGGACGTTATATCTGGCGTCGCGACGCTTCCGAACCTCAGCCGCTCCGCAGTCGCCCATCGAATCACTTCTCATTCCCACGGTTAGTAACATTATTCCGGATCCTCTTATTTTCATCAGAGTGACAGAACAGCTAGTTCTTTAGCTGTCATCAGTTTCGCTTCAGCCTGGAACAACAATTAGTGATTTCGGAATTAGTGTTGAGATCCGGTAGTTGTGAATCTACTGATAAAGTGAATCAAGGATCAGATAGTATCTGGAAAAGTGAATAAAACTAGCGAGGATCTACTGCTATTACTACTTCCGGAATCTTTAGTTCGAGGATTTAGTTGATCTTGTGATGAGGTGTTGTGACTTGAAGAAAAAGGATTTTGTTGTTGGAAGCTGGTGATCTTGAATCGGATTGGTGGTTATGGTGTGGTGTGATGATGTTCTTCTGATTCTGAGAATCATTCAAGAACTGGAGACATCTAGAAGCTTTAGATATCTGGAAAGATGTGGATTTCTGATGATATCGAAGAACATCTAGAAGCTTCAGATATCTGACTAAACCTAGATGCTTTAAATGTCTAAAGAGAATTTTGTTAGAACCCTTTCTTCAAGAATCTTAACTCATTAGATTCTTCCAAATTTCTTCTGAAGAAAGATGGATGTTTCCCTAAAGAGGAGAGTTATCATTCCTGAAGAAAGCGTTGTAACTGCAACATCTACGATTACTTGAATCAGAAAATTGGCATAGTTGTATCAAATCTTGTTGAAGATCTAGGTCAAGATTCAGAAGAAATAGCTTGAACACCTCCAAACCAGTTCTAGGTCACCTCAGATTTCCCAATTACTCTTGTGCTATCTTTAGAATTTCTGAGACCTGAAGAAACAGTGCATTTATTCCATTCATTGGTTGCCAGATAACTGTAATCTCAAGAATTTATCATTTTTAGTTGTAAAAACAAAATGACACTAAGAATATAATTATACTATCCTGACTTCATATCACTTTTTGTAATCTGAAACTGTAAATTGTTTAACAAATTATCTCTAATTTGGATTTAGATTTCTGGTAAACTGTAAGATTACATCTGGCACATTTGTACAAATCTCTAAAACGTTCTTTAAATTAAATTATTTCAAAGAACAGGAATATTATTTTAAAAACTAGAGCTTCATTCTAAAGCGTTGAAATACCTAAAAATAAATCAAAGTTGTACACATAATCTCATCACAAGAATTTTGAGCATAACAGACGAATCTAAAAATACTCATTGAAGGATTCAAACCACTTTTGAGGATTATAAATTCCAGAATTCTCAATTGATCCTTAATTTTCAAACATGTAGATATGTACTATCCTTTAGAATACTAATTCTAAGGGTTTTTTTTTCTTCTAAAACTGTTTATTCCGAATTTTTTGTTTTGTTGAAGAGCTTCCTCTTTTTGACTGGGATTCAAAAATAAAATTTAAAAAAATATATAAATAACCCACAAATTTTTCAGTAACTAAGAGTTTTCGAGGTTTCGTTAAAATCCGGGAAATATTGTTGCGAAATAATTCTGCCTTAGCAGTAGACAAGACAATAAAGAAACATTGTCATTGTTGTTTTGCAAGTAAGAATCATTTTCCAACGATTTTTCCCGCATTTCGTCGAAAGTCGTGTCTGCACATATTTGGCAATGCCGGAAATCCTTGGTCATTGTAAAATCTGTGAGATTGATTCATGTCCCGTTATTCATTTAAGGTTTGCAGTTTGAAACCACTATCTTTTAACAGGTTATGGGCCCAACTTACTTGCATTACATCAGGGTAATCTAATTTATTGGATAATGGGAAATTTCATTGCATTGTCAATCACTATGGTCTTCTATTGCAAGTTAAGTCTATGACCTGTTAGATAAGAGAATTTGAACTAAATGGTTTTAATGAATAAACAAGATCACCTTCTGTAAACCAGTCATTTAGATTAGGATACCCATCTTAAGTTCAACCAAACCCAGATATTGCCTAAGATCAAAAATATTAACGAAATAACTTTCTAATTTCAGAAACAATAATCGAACCGTCTCAAGATGTGTGACGACGACGTAGCCGCTCTTGTCGTAGACAATGGATCCGGTATGTGCAAGGCCGGTTTCGCCGGAGACGACGCACCCCGTGCCGTCTTCCCATCCATCGTCGGTCGCCCCCGTCATCAGGGAGTGATGGTCGGTATGGGACAGAAGGACAGCTATGTCGGTGATGAAGCCCAGAGCAAGAGAGGTATCCTCACCCTGAAATACCCCATCGAGCACGGTATCATCACCAACTGGGATGACATGGAGAAGATCTGGCATCACACCTTCTACAATGAACTCCGAGTTGCCCCCGAGGAACACCCAGTCCTCTTGACTGAGGCTCCCCTCAACCCCAAGGCCAACAGAGAAAAGATGACCCAAATCATGTTTGAGACCTTCAACAGCCCAGCCATGTACGTCGCCATCCAGGCTGTGCTTTCCCTCTACGCTTCCGGTCGTACCACCGGTATCGTCCTGGACTCTGGAGATGGTGTCTCTCACACCGTCCCAATCTATGAAGGTTACGCTCTGCCCCATGCCATCCTCCGTCTGGACTTGGCTGGTCGCGATCTTACCGACTACCTCATGAAGATCCTCACCGAGAGAGGATACTCCTTCACCACCACCGCTGAGCGAGAAATCGTTCGTGACATCAAGGAGAAGCTCTGCTATGTCGCCCTGGACTTCGAGCAGGAAATGGCCACCGCCGCCGCCAGCACCTCCCTCGAGAAGAGCTACGAGTTGCCCGACGGACAGGTCATCACCATCGGAAACGAGAGGTTCCGTTGTCCTGAGGCTCTCTTCCAGCCATCATTCTTGGGAATGGAATCTTGCGGTATCCACGAGACCGTCTACAACTCCATCATGAAGTGCGACGTCGACATCCGTAAGGACTTGTATGCCAACAACGTCCTCTCCGGTGGTACCACCATGTACCCTGGTATTGCTGACCGTATGCAGAAGGAAATCACCGCCCTCGCTCCCTCAACCATCAAAATCAAGATCATCGCACCTCCTGAGAGGAAATACTCCGTCTGGATCGGTGGTTCCATCCTTGCCTCCTTGTCCACCTTCCAACAGATGTGGATCTCCAAGCAGGAATACGACGAATCCGGTCCCGGAATTGTCCACCGCAAGTGCTTCTAAGTGCCTTCTTGAAACCAGGATCTACCTTGTTGAAAAAAAAAACAAAAGGTGGACCTCGATGTACCGCTACGGAACTATACTTTACAAACATCCAATCTACGTCTTCGACTCATCATTTCACGTCGAATCGCTATCATCTGAGTCGCCCCTGTACTGGTGGCTAGGTGGCGACTACCTCATCGTCTATCACGTTCATGCTCGCATCCTCACCCTGTTTCGAAGGGCTTTCGACGAGTTGATAAGAAACTACGTGTCGTCGAAAATGGATGCGGAGGGCTCTTCGTACAGCGCATCACCGGAGGCTGCGTAGGCTCTGAAGGACACCATAAGGAGTCGTTTTCGAGGGAAAGAGATGATCAGGATATGCGAGGCGGGAAAGTGTCCAGGGTCGATTCTATTTACTTCGAAAAGGACATCTAGGACACTTGAAAGGATTAAAAAACTGTTCCGGGTGTCCGGCTGAGCTACGTGGCATCCTGGAGATGTGACGCTTTTTTTACTGTCGAGCAAGAGATCCGGCCGACGTCTAAAGATAATATGAAGAAAAAACTGTATCGCGTCTATTACTTTATTGTGAAATCTAGTCTCATAACCGCGAAGCGAAATCACCGGTATTCACGTACACTATACCTATACTTTAATTTATTTTGTAAATATTATATATTATTATATTGTTATACGATGCCAAAGTCAAAGAATATACATTATCTCACATTATTCCTTACATTTCCTGGTTATTTCTCTCTTTAGTTTCGAAGTATCAGATCTTTAATAAGATTAGCGAAAATTATTTCAGCAGTAAGTTTGATTGTCTGATTGAATTTTGAATTGAAGATTGAATTTGTCTGATGGGTTGCAAAAGTTAAAATGTCAATATTAATAATTTGATCCAGAAAATTGTTTTGAGTTAAATGTTACAAATTGTTTGAAATTAGTTTAAAGCTTTTATTATGCAATTTTGATTTGCAATCATTTGCAAATTAAGGGTATCAAGTATGGATTCATGATGGTCAATTTGGTTGCGTATTGTTTGGACTATCCTTATCAACTTCTCCAATGGTATTTCCAATCTTACGATATTCTTCAAAAATAGAATTTCTATTTTAAAATTACATTAGTTAAAAGACATAATTTTAAATACTTAGACAATTTGACGAGTGGTTCAGGATAGGTTCTTCATTTCTTCTCTCAAATAAAGATTCTTTCAAAAGGACCTAATTCGACTATTTTTTTCTAAATCGCATATAGATTTCTCTTTTGAAATTTCCTATATTTAACAACGTGGCGGCATCCATCAAATCTGGAACACCGAATGAAATATTACAGTCTGCGTCTAAAAACAGTGGCTAGTGAGTATTGCCCACCACACCATCTGTTTTTGAAGAAATAAGAAAAAGAGGACTTTCTCTAAAAATGAGTACAAATAGACTATTTTTGTTGGGGGGGCGACCGTGTCAATCACAGCATGGGTCCTTTTTTCAGAGCCAAAAAAAAAAATCTTTTGCTGCTCCACCTGTTTCGAAACGGATTCCACTCGACGAGTGAGGAACAAACCACCCTTCCTTGCATGGTAGCACGAATCGTTCTCCATTGATATTTTTAGAAATGAGACGTCAAGGCCAAACAACGCCCAAACCACCGGAAATATATTACTATTGGCCATTGAACCTTTCCTTCAATGAGCACTTTTGGAAAAATTATTATTAATTTTTTTTTTTTAATTTTCAAAGCAGGGCTTTCAAAATTTTATTTAAATACACTGTGCAACTATATGTAGCAGGTATTTAAAAGTGGGTAATCCGAAATAAGAAAAATATGCGGTGGAAAATTAACTTTATTTTTTAATCAAAATTTCCAGTTTTCTAACCAAATATATTTCTAGAATGTGAAGTTGAACTTTATTGCTGATTTAAACTATTATTTTATAGTCTATAAATTATTATTAAAATTATTATTTATTTGACGCAGGCTTTACAAATTCACAAAATCCCTTATTCCCCTCTTTTCATCATTTTTCAAGTTTTTCCACAAATTAATAGAACTTCATCAGAAAATCCAAGTATTTTTTGATGAAATTTAATTCTTTTATTCTTTTTGGTTGAAAAGTCTACTATTCTATTTTTTGTTGAGATTTCATCGGATTTAGTTGAAAATTGTACTATTTGGTGGAAAATTCAGCAATTTTTTTACAAAGTCATTCTTTCCAGTTGAAAATTAAACTTTGTTGAAAATTCGTCTTTTTGGTTTGAAAATTCATCTTTTTTAGTAGAAATTAATTCCTTTTTTGTAAAAAATGCAACTCTGGTTACAAATGCGACTGTCTGATTGATAATTATTTTTTTGCTCAAAATTAATTTTTTAACCGGAAAATTGAACCATTTTATTTTTTATTGAAAATTTCTCTATGGTAGCTGCAAATTGGACTATTCGATGAAAGCTTCGAGCATTTCATTTTTAATTGAAAATCTATTGTCTTCAGTTGAAAATTCAACTATATTTGGTAGAAAATGCAACAATTTGGGAGAAAATTCAATTATTTCAAAATTTACTGTTTTGCAAAAATGCGTATTTTGGCTCGAACACTCAACAATTAGGTTTTAATTATTTTTTCTTTCTCAGCAGAAAAATCTTTCTTGATTGAAAATTCATCTTTTTTGTTTGAAAATTGCTCTCTTTTAGGAAAAATTTAATCATTTTTTGTTAAAAATGCAACTCTTTGGTTGAAAAATAATTTTTTGCCCTGAAAATTGATCTTTTTTAGCTTAAAATTCAACTATTTGGTTGAAAATTTATGTATTTTGATGAAAATGCATCTTTTTGGATTGAAAATTCAAGTACTTTGTTGAAAATACGACTATTTGGTTAAAAATTCATTTTTCTTTGACTAAAAATTAATTCTTTAAGTGAAAGTTCAACAATTCCATTTTTGGTTGAAAATTTATTGTTTTTAGTTGAAATTTCAACTATTTGATAAAAAATGTAATTTTTTATTAAAAATTCAACTGTTTTGTAAAAAATTCGTCTTTTTGGTTTGAAAATTGATCGCTTTTGATAGAAATTTAATCATTTTTGGTTCAAAATGCAACTCTTTGGTTGAAGATTAATTTTTCAATCTAAAAATGTAACTATTCCATTTTTGATTGAAAATTGACCGT
Organism: Andricus quercusramuli; assembly: GCA_932178445.1. NCBI lineage: Eukaryota > Metazoa > Arthropoda > Insecta > Hymenoptera > Cynipidae > Andricus > Andricus quercusramuli. The sequence goes on along the minus strand of CAKNXH010086133.1, from coordinate 1,328 downwards.
TTTTAAATGAAATTTCACGTATTTTGTTGAGAATTCGTCTTTTTTCTAGTAAAATTATCTTTTTGATGAAAAATTAATCTTTTTGATAAATAAATTATTGGCCTTGGTTCTTGATTTTCATCTAAAAGCTTAATTATTCCATTTTTGGTTCAAAATTGTTCGTTTTTAGTTGAAAATGTATTTTGTTAAAATTCTTCTTTTTGTGTAGAAAATTATTCTGCTTTGTTTAAAATGCAACTAGTTGGTTGAAAGTTTGATTACTTTGATAAAAATGTATTTTATTGGTTAAAGATTCACCTTGGCTAAATATCACACTATTTTATTGAAAATACGTTGTTTTTTTTTGTTCAAAATTAATTTTTTTTTAACTAAAAAATTAAGTTTTCCATTTTTTGTCAAAAATTGATCGTTTTTAGTTGAAATCTCAACCATTTAGTTGAAAATTCAGCTATTTCGTGAAGAATTCGTCTTTTCAGTGGAAATTTAATCTTCTTGGTTAAAAATTCATCTTTCAAACTGAAAATTAAATTATTTAGTAAAAATTTATTTTTTTGTTTGTTAATATTCATAATTTGAGTTGATAATTTTTTTATTCAAAAATCAATTTTTTATCTGAAATTTTACTACTTCATTTTGGGTTGAAAATAAATCGTTTTCAATTGAAAATTGTACTATATGGTAGAAAGTCTATGTATTTTGTAGAAATTTTGTCTTTTTACATTCTCATAAGAAAAGTTATTTATTTATTTATTATTTTAATTCCAACGACGCACGATATGAAAAAAAGTCAGGAGAAGGACAACGTTGATTTTTGAAAGCCCAACAAAATTATCATAACAACTTTTTAAATTTTGTTGAAAAATCGAAAATTCACATTTTAATCGTACAAAAAATAACGAAAAATCAAACATTTCATTTTTCGTCAAACTATGCAAGATATGAAAAAAGATAAAGAGCCAAAAATTGTGCATCCCAAAAAGATCTACGAATTTCTTATCAAACCCAAAAAAGATCTAGAAATTTATTATTAATTAAGTTTTGGTAGGATGTGTATTTTTTGTTCAAATCGTTAAAAATAACACTGGAAATGAATGAATTAATTTTTTGGCAAAACCACACAAGGTGCAATAAAATGTTAATTAACAGAATTGTTCTTTATAGGATGCGCACTTTTTTAAATTATAAAAACAAGACAATAAACATACATTTGTTCAAATATGAATGCATATTATGAATTGTAATAATATACATTTATTGAAATGATACATTTTTTCAGGTTAGCTGAGAATAAAAATTAATACAAGATAAAGTACAAATATTAAAGTGAT
>CAKNXH010086132.1:0-38076 GCA_932178445.1 Andricus quercusramuli | reverse complement strand
CAATTCCCAAATTAATTAAAAATTTGAAGGTTTGACAAAATTTAAAACGAAATGTAGATTGTTATCAAAACCTTGAAACAAAATGTTGAAGTATTTTAAGGACTTTGAAAAGGTTTAGGATAATGACAAATTTTTCTTGATATTTCTCGAAAAATTATTTTTTATTCAGAAAAATAATTCAAGAGGATTATGTAAAAATATTTCAAAGCAAAAGGAAGTTTGTTGTATACATAATAATTAAACATAAATTCAATCAATAACAAATATTTATATGAAACTACTTGAAAAATGTAACTTCTAATTTAAATTCGAATTTAAAAAGTGTTTAGTTAAAAAAATTAATCGGTCAACTCTTTAATGTTTCTAGCTTAAAATTGCATCAAATGATATAATTTGAAAAATTTAAAAAATAGATTTATTTTCCAATTTACTGTTTTGAAAAGGATGACGTGGATTTATATTTTTTCAAATGAATCTGAATCTTTCAACTCCTCAATTCATAAGAGTTGAAAAAAAAAGTTATTTTGCAGTAATAATTCATTTAATCAAAATTTTGTTAATTAAAAAATGTTAATAGCTTTCGTTGTATATGTTTAAATTATCAAGCGTTTCTATACAAAATTTTCTATTCTAATTTTGAAAATTTATAATTTAAGAGTTTTAAATTTTATTGACAATTTTCCTAGGATAATTGAGAAAATTCGAAAAGATTTTTTAAGATTCAAGTTATATTGAAAAAAAATCTAGAAATTTTTGAAGAATTTTTTTTTATTACAGGATCTCACAAAATATTGTAAAAACTCGGGTCAGTTTAAAAGATATATTTAGGACTTTTAGAAGTTAGCAAGAAATTTCAAAATATTTCATAAATGGTCAGAAATCTTTTCAAGTTTTGGAATATTTATAATCTTATCAGAACTTCTAAAAATCCTAATTATATTTTAAATTGGAATAAATTTTTCATAAAATTTGGAAAATTGTTGAAACCATTTACCCTAGTGACTTTTTTCGACGAAAAGAAAATTTTCAAAGTGATAGCATTTTGAATGTTCAAAAAAACAAAACAAAAAATAAAATTGTAAGCCAGAGAACGCATGATATAAAAAATGTCAAGAGAAGAAAACGTTGATTTTTTAAATCTCTACAAGATTATCATAACAGATTTTTAAATTTGTTTGAAAAATTCGAAACTCAAATTTTTTTTACCAATGGTTCAGGTTTTAACCACAAAAAAAATCAAGTGCAGTTGAATTTTCAACAGAAAAGATAATACTTAAAGTAAAAGGATTAATTAAAAAAAATGGCATCAAAGTAGTAAAAATTTAAATTAAAGAAATGAATTTTCGTCCAAAAAGATGAATTCAAAAAATCAAAAATTTAACTGAAAGTTCCTCAATTTAGTTGAAAATTCATTTTTTAGTCAAAAATTAAACTGTTTGATAAAAAAATTAATATACTCTGCTACAAAATTTGTTTTTCAGTAAAAAATTAATAATTTTTTTGGTTATAAATTCTACTGTTTGGTGAAAATTAATTTTCTCAGTTGAAGATTCGTCATTTTTGATTGAAAATTAATCTTTTTTGGTTAAAAAGAAAACATGTTTTTTTCACATTTCCGAAAAATTCTAAATTATGCAAAAAATATTGTAATATTAATTATTATTATATTAATTACTATAATAATTACAGTTTCGAATAATTTGAAGTGATAAGAAATAACGAAAAGATAAAAGTAGGCCATAAGAGAAAATGTCACCTTCATTTTCTGAAAATATTATGTTGTTTTGAAAAATGTGGTGTTTATACACGAAAATCTGTTATCTTCGAAACTTTACCTTGCGTCAAGGGAACATGGCATAAACGGTTTACGTTTGAATATTTTTGTTAATGGAATAAATAAATAATTAAATATAAAATAATGCATTATATACAAAATATTTTTATCAAATAAATATAATATTTATTATTTTGTGATTTATAATATAACAGTTTTTGCATTTTTCATATTCGGGAATTGTATAATTCGAAATTTTTCCTGTGTTCGCAATTTTATTTACGGAATTATTATATTTCGAATATTTTCTTTTTTATTAGTTTTATTAATTTAATTAATTAATTAATAATTTTATGGGACGACTACAAAATCCTGAAAATAAAATTCCGGGACTGTACAATTCCCAAAAAAGAAAGTATTTGAAAAAAAAATTTTGGAAATTAAACATTCCCGAAATATAAAAATTCCGAATTTGCAAAATTATTTATTAAAAATACAGCAATTAAATATTTTGATCAGAGAATTTTTTTAATGCTCAATATATTTTTATAAATTAGCTTTCAAATTTAAAGTAACAATAATTTTTTTTTAATTTCTCAATTCAAGCTTTTTTTTAAATATGAATAGTAGTTTTTTTTAATGATTGCTCTTGTGACAAAAATATTGTTATTGTATTGTTCTTCTGCATTGAGAAATATTATTTAAATAGTTGTCATTTCCAATTTAAACAATAATTTTAAAAAAAGCCAATGAACATCCAAAATTTTTCATTGCAACAAAAACAATTTTTTTGAACCAAATAATTTTTTCAAGGAAATTTTTTGGGATTTAAAAAAATACATTTTATAGTACTATAGGAATTTTTGAACTAAGAAGAATGTGTATTTTGTAATCAAGCTTTTTTCCTATCATCCATTATAAATATTTTTTTTTCATTGTTTTTATTTGTCATTTTATACTAAACTCGATAATATTTTCAAAAAAATTGTTTGCTCCATAAAATTTACAATTTATTTCTCAATAAATAAGTTATACTTTCTATGAAAAAAACAAATAATTTTTTTAGCCTTTAATTTGTATTCTTTTTTAAATCAAAACAACATGACTATATGGAAAGAGGCCATATCGTCTCCAAAATCATTACGTATTTACACAACTTTACAAGCTTCTGAATGGAAAAACAACAATATTGTTGTTGTTATTTTTGTATGAATGAAATTATAATTTCATTCATACAAAAATAACGTCAGGATAAAATTTTCTTTTCAAGATTATATAAATATAATTTTAAATTTAAAAAGATTTTTTAAGATTTCAGATATTTTGAAAACGTATCTAGAAAATTTTGAATACATTTATATTATTTCACAGAATTTTTTAAACAACTCGAATCCTTCCTAAAATTAAAAAAAAAATCTTCCAACCAGAATCATCATTTTCGTTGAAAATTCATCTATTTTGTAAAAAATTCAAAAGTTTGGGAGAAAATCGATTACTTTGTCGGAAATTATAATTTTTTGTCAAACATTTATTTTTGTTGAAAATTCATTTCTTCTGTTAAAAATTAAACTAATTTGTTAATAATTGCTTTTTGCTGTTGTTAAAAATTAGTCTTCTCAACTGAAAATGGAAATATTATTAACTTGTTTATTAAAAATTCTTTCTTTCTTGGTTCAAAATTCATCTTTCTTGCTGAAAATTCAACTAGTATGTTAAAAAAGTACCTTTTCCGTTGAAAATTTATAATTTTAGCGGAAAATTCATTTCTTGGTTGCGAATTGAACAATTTTCTTGAACAAAAAATTTTGTTTGAAGAAAATTCATGTTCTTTTGTTGCAAATTCATTTTTTTGGTTTTATAAATAAAGTAATATGATTTTTTTAATTTAAAAAGAAACGCAAGATAGAAAAAAGCGCCAAGAGACTTGTTTTTATCTTTTTGAGAGGAGCAACTTTGCTTTTTTGAATTTATTTTTATCTTGTCCCGATTTTAGAGAAAAATGCAAATTATTATTTTTCATAAAAAGAAATCCAATTTTCTCTGCTTCAAGACCGATTTATCTAAGTTTAAAATAATTCAAACAATTTAACTAATTTTAATTATTACATTAACATATAATTAATATAAATTATATATTATTACAATAATTATCACAATAACAATTATTAAATAAATTGAAACAATTAGAAAGAAAGAAAAAGTAAAACAAGGCCATAAGAAATGTCAACTGAAAAATACGTTTTCAAAAATGTGGTGCTTATTCACGATCTCATCAAAAAATATGAATTACCTTGTCCCAAAAGAATACGGAACAAATGGTTACTATATTGCATTTTCTCAATGGATAAATAATAAAATGTAAAATTATACATAAAATAAAAAATACGTTAATCAAATAAATGTATTTGTTTTATTCATTATTTATCTTTTTTTTTATTGTTATTTATTATTTATTTTATCATTTCATTTATTATTTTTATTTTATTTATTATTTATTCATTATTCTTTAAATTTTTTTTTATTTATTATTTTTTATTATTCTAGAATTTTAAATTATCGGAAACTTTTTGACTTCGTGCATTTTATATTTTGTATATTTTCTTTTTCGGGAATAATTTTATTGTTAATAATTAATTATTAATTTTATGGGATGACTGAAAATCCAGAAATTAAAATTTAGGCACTATAAAATTGCAGAATAAGAAAATATTCGAAATAGAAAATTTCCGAAATTAAAAAATATCCGATACTGTCGAATTCCCAACACTAAAAAATTCTTAAATATAAACAAAAAATTTCTTAATTAATTTACTTATTAAAAATATAGTAATTAAATATTTTGATGAAAACCCATTTTTAAATGTTTAATGTATATATTGTAATTTGTAAGAAAAAAGACTTCTCTTCGTATTGTTCTATTGCATTGAGAAATATATTTTGTAGTGACTGATATTTATAGTTCGAACAAAATTTCAAAAAAAAAATATTTCACATCCCAAAATTCTCATTGCAACAAAAACCCATTTCTTTGAACCAAAGACTTTTAATTTAACATAATTTTCTTGAATTTTAAAAAATTTGAAAAAAAAATTTTTTTATGTTGTTGTTGATGAATTCAATGAATTTCTGTAACTTTTTTAAATTGTTTTCAATTCAGAAAATCAATTGTGATGAAATTCCCAATTTTCACATTCTAAGTCTGACAATATTTTTAAAGATTTTTTTTATTCCTCAAATTCAGAGCCTCTTTATCAATAAATAAGATTACTATTTATGAGCAAAATAATTTTTTAGCTTTTGGTTCGTTTTTTTATCAAAACCATATGACGTTTCAAAACACTTTTTCAAAAATTCTGTATATCTTTTAAAACGTTTCAAATTTTTCATTAAAATGTTGAAAAATCCTTCAACATTAACGAAAATTGCCTCAAAATCTTCTAGATATTGATTAAATATTTTGAATAATGTTTTGAAATCTTTTTAAATATCGTCATCACATATATTTTCAAAAAAATCATTATATATATTTTTAGGAATCTTAAAAAAGTTTCAGATCTCTTGAATCCATTCAAAAATTTTAAAAAGCTTCTTAATTTTCTTATATCTTCAAAAATCTATATATTGTTTTCAATTTTTCGAAATATTCTAAAATTTTAAATCATTTTTGAAACTTTCTCAAAACTTCTATATATTTTTCAAAAATGATCCGACATTTTCCAAAAGTTTTTAAAAAATCTTTCAAAACACAAAAAGTTGCTTAAAAACCTTCCAGATTATTTTTTGAATATTTAAAAAATCTTCAAAAAAATTTCGAACCCTCTTTAATGATTCTATGCAAATTAATTTTTTTTTTAAATCATTGAAAATTTCCCAAAGAATCTTTAAAAAGTTGCAATTCTCTTGAAATCTTTCAAAAGTCATCAAAAAATAATTTCGAACTAGATTGATGAATCTTCGACCAAAAAAGTGCATTTTTCAAAAAGTAGTTCAATTTTCAAACAAAAAATCATTTTTTTACGAAATAGAAATTAATTCTCAACGGGAAAATATAGTAGGTTGATATTTAAACTAAAGAAGATCTTAATTTAAAATCGAAAAGAGTTGAATATTCATCCAGAACAGATTATATTTCAATCGAAAACTGGTATTTTTAATAACAAAAGAATAAAATTTCTACCAAAAGGGACGAATTTTTAAACCAGAAAAAACGAATTTCAGAAAAATTTGAATTTTCATCCAAAACATTTTTTCAGTCGGAAAAGAATGCAATAAAATTATACTTTCAGCCATAAAATGTATATTATTACAATATGCATTGTTATTGGAAAATTCGTATTTTCATTGTCTTGTTTTTGACATCAAAAAACGTGCGCATCCCTTGAGAAAAAAAATTATTATTATACATTTTATTGCAACTTGTGTCGGTTTTCCATAAATATAATTTGTTTATTTTGTATGTTATTTTTCACGATTTAAACTAAGAATGCGCATCCTAGCGTAAAATGGTTCTAAGCAAATTTGTAAATATAATAAATTTAGGTGAACATTTTTGTGTTAAATAAAAAGTTCACTTTTTTATTTTCATTACATTTTTATTAAAAGAGTTTATAATAAATTTGTAAATCTTTTTTGGTTGAACAACTTTTGTCTTCTCATTTTTTCCGTCCCTCGTCTCGTTTTCCCAAAAATTTAATATTAAATTAAAAAAAAAAAATTAAGACACGCTCTCAAAAAATTCCCTGACTGAACAAAAATTTCCGGACATTTCCAGGTTTTTCCAGGTATATAAAAATTCCAAGTATATTCAAAAGATAATAAATTAATATAATCATATCAATATTTTCATTTCAGGAGGCAGCGTACAGTGGGTGGGGCGGGCGCGCGATCTGGTATTTTCTTTTCAAAATAATTCACAGTCTGTAATTCTCAACAGATTCGAATGTTCTTTATTTATAAATTTTCTGTATTAAAATTTTAAGAAAACTATCAGAGCCTAATTAGAACTTATTTTTGTCATCAATAATATATAAGCAAATACAGCGAAAAAATTAGCCAGTTCAACAATTTATTTTTATCTCTGAACAAATTGCTTAAATAAACTTGTTGTTGATGATAATTATTCTTGAATCGCATAGCAATATTAGTTTTTACGTATCTAGCATTTTTAAACAATTTAAAAATTAAAGTTTTTCTTACCAAAACGTACGAGGGAATTTTAGAGAATTTTGAAGCCAATAAAATGTGTTTTGAAAGACGTGGCACTAACCTCTCACCAGTGGAAAGGGATTCGACCAATATTATTTCTGTGGCCAGTCACAGGGGTTCTTTCTCGCCCCCTACGAGACGTTGGAAAAGGCCCTTACGAAAAGATATGACAGGGAAAAAATGACAGGTGTGTCATTTTTTCCCTGTCATTTTTTGTCTGTCATTTTTTCGCGACCACAAGAAAATGACAGGGAAACGACAGGCAAAATGACAGGAAAACGACAGCCGAAAATGACTGGCCCTAATTGGCCATAATTTATAATAATATTGTGTAACATTATAAATTCTCGAATACTTGCAGACTTATTTGAACTTTCCTGTAAAGCTTAAAGAATCATTAGCAAGAGAAAATTATTATGGGAATTTTCATGATGAAACACCTTTCTGTAGCCTGTTGCTAATTCCGAATTATCTTCAAACACATAAATTGTGGAATGTGTTCGATTTGCCATTTTAATGCCTTCTTCTCCTTACAAAGGACTAAACTTCAGTACCACGGGCAACAATTTCGCTCCTAATTCCATGATCCAACAAAGAATGGTCTCACCACGCGCATCTAAAAAAAGTGAACCAATCAAAGGGTCCGTAGGTTGCGCGTGGCGGAACCATTCTTTGTTGGATCATGGAATTGGAGCAAGCAGTCAACCCAGTCAATTTGTTAAGGGAATGAAGAAAGTTAAAAATAGTCTGAAATTTTGACCCATGGTACTTAAGTTTAGCACTTTGTAAGGATAAGAAGTCTTTAAAATGGACAATCGAACACATTCCACAATTGATGTGTTGGAAAGATAATCCGGAATTAGCAACAGGCTACAAAGAGGTGTTTCATCATGAAAATTTCCATACTAGTTTTATTGTGCTAATGATTTTTTAAGCTTTATAGGAAAGTTCAAATATTTGAACTTTCCTGTAAAGCTTATATTTGAACGATATTATAATAAATTATGGCCAATCAGGGCCAGTCATTTTCGGCTGTCGTTTTCCTGTCATTTTGCCTGTCGTTTCCCGGTCATTTTCTTGTGGTCGCGAAAAAATGACAGGGAAAAAATGACACACCTGTCATTTTTTTCCTGTCATATCTTTTCGTAAGGGGGGGTAGGGGTTTGACCAACATTATTTCCTTGGCCAGTCATAGTGGTCCCTGCTGGAAGTAAGAAGATAGAGATCCTATCCTTTTGAATCATTTTGAATCTTTATGGTCGAAATAGATAGAGAAAATGTATCCCATTCTATCTCTTTGTCAATCTGAATTCGCGTCTATCTTTTTCAACACTCTCTTTTCTATCTCATCCTATACTTTATCTATCCACGTCAACCTTTTTCTATCTCTCTATCAATCTAAACTCCTGTTTTCTTTTTCAATCTCCTTTTCCCTATCTCTTCTTATTCTCGATCTATCTGCGTCAATCTTTTTCTATCTTTTTGTCTATATAAATTCACGTCTTTCTTTTCCAATCACCTCTTCTCTATCTCATCCTATCCTGCTTCTATCAACGTCAATATTATTGTATTTTCTCAATCAATCTAAACTCCCTTTATCTTTTTCAATCTCCTTTTCCCTATCTCTTCTTATCCTCGATCTATCCGCGTCAATCTTTTTCTATCTTTTTGTCTATATAAATTCACGTCTTTCTTTTCCAATCTCCTCTTCTCTATCTCATCCTATCCTGCAGAAGAGGATACTGAGAGAGATAGACGTGAATTCATATCGAAAAATAGATAGAAAAAGATATACGTTCATAGATGTATGATACAATGAGATAACGAAGAGTAGACTGAAAAATATAGATGGAAATTTAGATTGATTCATAGATAGAAAAATATTGACGTGGATAGATAATGGATAGGATGAGATAGAGAAGAGGGTATTGAAAAAGATAGACGTGAATTCAGATTGAAAAATAGATAGAAAGAGATTGACGTGGATAGATCGAGGATAAGAAGAGATAGGGAAAAGGAGATTGAAAAAGATAAAGGGAGTTTAGATTGATTGAGAGATAGAAAAAGATTGACATTGATAGAAGCAGGTTAGGACGAGATACGGAAAAGGAGATTGGAAAAGAAAGACGTGAATTTATACAGACAAAAAGATAGAAAAGGATTGACGTCGATAGGAGCAGGATAGGATGAGATAGAGAAAAGGAGATTGGAAATGAAAGACGTGAATTTATATAGACAAAAAGATAGAAAAAGATTGTCGCGGATAGATCGAGGATAAGAAGAGATAGGAAAAAGGAGATTGAAAAAGATAAAGGGAGTTTAGATTAATTGAGAGATACAAAAATATTGACGTTGATAGAAGCAGGATAGGATGAGATAGAGAAAAGGATATTGGAAAAGTTTCGATTTAATTTTTAGTTGAGTATAGATTTAGGAAAAAAGTTTAGATTGATAGAGAGATAGAAAAAGGTTGACGTGGATAGATAAAGTATAGGATGAGATAGAAAAGAGAGGATTGAAAAAGATAGACGCGAATTTAGATTGACAAAGCGATAGAATGGAATACATTTTCTCTATCTATTTTCTATCATAAAGATTCGAAATTATTCAAAAAGATAGGATCTATATCTTTTCAATTCCAGCAGTGTACGCTAGATGGCTGAGGGTAAAAGTAACCAACAAGTAAAATCAGTCTTCAGGGCTATAAGTAGAGGCCTAGCGAACCGTTTCCTGCCAAGTTCATCACAGTTGTCGACTGTGAGATAGAGAAATGAATTTTAATTATGTAGGTATATAAGCATGGACGTCACGTTGTCTTTCTTATACGTGGTCAAAGTCAAATTAATTTTTCAATGCATTTTTTAACTTTTCGATTGAATCTCCAATTTTGAGGAATAGGAAAAGATGAGAGTCCTCGGTCAGGAAGGATACATGAAGAGATTGAAAAAGATTGAAATTAGTAATAGATAGATAGACTAAGGGATAGATAAAGATAAGAGTCTTCGACCACGAAGGATAAAGGAAGAGATTGAAAAAGATTAAAATTCATAATAGATAGACTGAGGGATATACAAAGATGAGTCTTCCGTCACGGAGGATAAAGAAAGTGATTGAAAAATATTGAAATTCGTAATAGATGGATAGACTGAGGGATAGAAAAATTTAAGAGGCCTCGGTCACGAAGGATAGAGAAAGAGATTGAAAAAGATTGGAATTCGTAATAGATTGATAGACTAATGGATCGAAAAAGATAAGAGTCCTTCATGACGTAGGACAAAGAAAAAGATAGAAAGTTATTGGGATTAGGGATAAGAAAAGATATCGTTTTAGGGATGCAAAGTGACCAATTGAGAGATATATAGAATAGTTCTATCTTTTCCTATCCCCAAATTTCTATCTTTTTCAATCTTTTTACTTCCAGCACGGTGAGAGATGCCGCAAAAATGTCAATTTCACTGTGAGAAATGCCGCGCGGGAGAGAAGCCGCTAGATAGAGATGCTGCAGTTGTGACATGCCTGAGATGAGACATGCAACAGATGATACATGCCGCAGGTGTGACATGCCGCAGGTTTGACATGCCGCAGGTGTGACTTGCCGCAGAGAGAATTGTCGCATGTGAGATGATATGTCCCCATAGGGCGAGAGAGATGCCGCAAAAATGCGCACGCGCATATAAGCAGTCGTACGCTCTCATATTGTACCGTACGGTAATGATGCGAGAAAAATGATGAAGTTTAGCCTTTTTTGATATTTATAAAAAAAAAATAACAGATTTTAATCATTAAATGTCACCAACTTATGAAAGAAAACACCGTTGAGCAAGTAACGGAACGGTTTTTTTTTCACTCCAAAACTGATTTTTAACGCACGTACGGGAATGACGTTTTTGTTATCAAAATAAACTTTTCAGTTTTAATATCAAATTCACAAAAAAAGAAGTTAATATTTTTAACTCAATTTTATAGCATCTTGTATTAAACAATATGCTTAGTATTTCTGTATTTATAACTCAACTGTAAATAGAATATTTTACACAAAAAAAGACGTACGGCAATGACGTCTAAAATGACCAAAATCGAGGGACAGACTTTAAGGTTTTTACGATATTATCTATTGGAATTGAAAAATGTGCATATATTATATTTATGTTCATCTAAAGTTTACAAATTTAATACTTTACGCGTTTTTCAGGCTAATGGCTAAAAAAAAGGAGAAAATCAGTTTATCCTTGTGTAAAGTGATGTTCGGACGCCGTACGGTAATGACGTTTAGGGTGTTTTCATATTAAATTAAAGTAAATAGAAACAGAAATTAAAAAAAGAACTGATCATTTTGTAAAGGATGATAATAAGTATTGATTAAATTAAATAAAAAATCAGTACGTGTTTCTGAGTTAATGTTATATTACTGGGACTTCAAGTTTGCCTTCAATTTGGCAATGACCCGTATAGGAACCGTCGTTCGCGAAATATTTGAAATTTCTGCGAAATATTTTACAAATATTAAAAATATTTGTGGAATTATTGAAATCTTCATGATATCTTTGGGAAATCAATAAAGTATTTGTGAAATCTTTTAAATCTATGCTGAAATCTTTGCTAAATATTTAAAATCATTGAAATCTTTGCGAAATCTTTGGCAATGATCAAATATCAAAATTATCAAAAAATTATATGAAAGTGGATACCTGGAGCTTATAATAAATAAGAAGAAACCCATTGCAAAAAGAAAACCAAAAAACTCGATTTAGATTTTATTTCAAATTCCTTTTATCTGCCATGGAATGCGACAAGTTTTGTCGCCTTATTTACGATTCGAATATCTTGGGACAAAAATGGAATAATTAGAAGATAATGCATATCTATATCGATAAAAGGGTGACCGCTAATGGAAAATCGTAATAATGATAATTTAAAAATGTTTATTTTTATCAAAAAATCAGTCTTCTAAGAGGAAAAAAGTAACAAGAGGAAATCATAATTAGCTCCTCCTACTATTCAGACCGTTTAAGAAGCTTGGGTGGTGAACAGTTTATTATAAGACGAACGAAAACGAGAGATGATTCGCGGTCTCCTACTCATTCTGAGCGAGTAAATTTGGAATCTCCTGCACGGAATAAACACCAAATATGGTCTTCTTATCAACCCTTCACTTCTCAACAAAAAATTTTATTTTTATTTTTTTAAATCAAAATTTAGTCCCTTTACATTGTCATTTATATTTGTAATTTTTCAGTTCAGAAAGCGTCAACATACTTAGTAGTTGCATTTTTCACAGAACAGTTGAATTTTCGATCAAAAACAATAACTTTGACCGAATAGTTGACCTTTCAAGCCAAAATAACGAATTTTCGAAAAAAATTCATTTTCAGCTAAGAGGGCTGAATTTTGAAAAGAAATATGAATTTTCTACCATAATAGAGCAATTTTTTAAAGAAGGAATTTTTAACAAAATAGTTTAATTTTCAAGCCAAAATGATGAAATTTCAACAAAAAATTCATTTCCAGCCAAAAGAGATGAATTTTCAAAGGAAAAGATGACTTTTTTACCATAAAAGAATTTTTAATCCGAAAGAACGAATTTTCAACAAAACAATTGAATTTTCGACAAAAAAGAATTAATTTAACAAAATATTTGTATTTTCAAGTCAAAAAGACGAATTTTTTACGAAAAAATTCATTTTCAGCTAAAAAGTATGAATTTTCAAACAAAAATATTACTTTTCAACCAAAAATATGAGTTTTCTACTATAATCGAGAAATTTACAATCCAGAAGAACGAATTTTTAACAAAATAGTTGAATTTTCAAGCCAAAATGATGAAATTTCAATAACAAAACTCATTTTCAACTAAGAGAAATGAATTTTCAACCAAGGAAAATGACTTTTCTAGCATCAAAGATGATTTTTCAACCTAACAACCGAATTTTTAACAAAACACTCGAATTTTCAACCAAATAATTAAATTTTCAACAAAAAAGTCAAATTTCTACCCACATAGGCCAATTTTTAACAAAATAGATAAATTGGCAAAATAAAAATGCGAATGTTCAGAAAAAAAGTTGATTTTTCAACCGGAAAAGAAGAATTTTCAACAAGAAAGTTAATTTTCAATCAAAAGAGATAAATTTTCAATGAAATAACTGACAGATTAACTAAAAAAGATAAATTTTTCAAAAAAATGTAATCGTCAAATTTGCAGTTTAGAAAACTTATTTTCAACAACAAAAAAACGAATTTTCAACCAGTTCGATTCAAATAAAAAAGACGATTTTTTAGAAAAATAGTTGAATTCACAACCAAAATGATAAATTTTTAACAAACAATATTAATTTGCTACCTAAATAGACGAATTTTTAACAAAAAATTTCAGATGTCAAGCTAGAAAGTCGAATTAAAAAAAAAACAGTTGACTTTAAATCGGAAAATAAAAATTGCCAACAAGAAACTTAATTTCCAACGAAATAGTTCAGTTTTCCCTTAAAAAAGAAAATTTTCCACCAAAAGTGTAATCGTTAAATTTTCAGGTCAAAAAACTAGTTTTTAACAAAGAAAAACGAATTTTCAACCAAATAAGACGAATTTTCAACAAAATAATTGAATCCTCAACCAAATATGAATTTTTAACAGATAAGGACAATTTACTACCCAAATAGAGAAAAATTCAACAAAATAAATTAACTTTCTGCCAAATAGTTGAATTTTCTATTTAGAAAGTAAAAATTTTCAATCAAAAATATAAATTTTCAACAAGTTTTCAAACAATATTGGAATCGTTAAATTTTCAGTTCAAGAAACTTATTTTCAACAACAGAAAACATGTTTTCAACCAGTTCAGTTTGACTAAAATACACGAATTTTTAACAAGACTAGTTGAATAAACAAAACAGAACCAAAATTGTGAATTTTCAACTAAAAAATATAATTTTTCGACCCAACATGGAACAGTTAAATTTGCAGTTTAAAAAATTAACTTTTCAACATTAAAAAATACAAATTATCTACCAGTGGACTTTAACAACAATAAAAAAAGAATTTTCAACCAAATGGTTGAATCCTCAACCAAACGATAAATTTGTAAAAACAAGATGAATTTTCTACCTAAATGGAGGAATTTTCAACAAAATAGTTTAGTTTTCAAGCTGAAAGTCGAATACTATGAAACAGCTGAATTTCTAACAAAATAATTAAATTTTTAACAAAATAGTTGAACTTCTATCAATTAGCTGAATATTTAACCTACAGAGATAAGTTTTCCATCGGAATAAGAATTTTCGACAAAATAGGATGAATTCTCAGCAAAATACGTAAATTTTCAACCAAGTAATTGAAGTTTCAATCAAAAAAGAAAAATTTTCAAGCAAATAGTTTAATTTTAAACTAAAAAAGATAAATATTCAACCGAAAATAAAATAATTAGATTTAAGTTATTGAATTTAATTTTCAACCAAAAATTAAACAAATTGTCAACAAAATTGTTAAATTATCAGCCGAAAAGAAGAATCTTCAACACAAAAGTTCATCTTTAACCAAACAGTTGAATTTTCAATCGGAAAGTTGTTTTTTTAACCAAACAGATTAATTTTCTACAAAATAGGATGAATTATCGGCAAAACATAATACATAAATTTTCAACCAAGTAATTGAATTTTAAATAAAAAAAAGATGAATTTTCAAGCAAATAGTTTAATTTTAAACTAAAAAAGATAAGGTAAACGTCCCAGTAATCGTGACCATAAGAGATTTCATCGACTTCAAATATTTAGAAAATTGTTTTTGTAGGATTATTTGAAAAATGATTGGTACTGATTGAAGCATTAAACATCCTAGAATATTAAAAAAATTGTTCTTACATTATATTTAATATTACTTTTTATTTATAAACAATTAAAAGTCGAAAAGCACCGATGTCCCAGTTATCGTGATTTCCAAATCTGTCATGTACTAGTAATCGTGAGTCGTTGTCCCAGTCTTCGTGAAAAAGGTTAAGCTTTCTTGAAATCAGTTTTTAGCAATTTGGAGGTGTATTTTAAGTGTATTTTTGTTTTTTTTACTATACTTTAATGAAATGAAAGATGTATTGTTAGTTTTATATTGATTGAGACCTCTGTGATGAAAGCCGTCGAAACAACCTCAAAATCGAATCTTCTGATAGTTCTAATAAGTCTGATGAACTCTATGAAAATTAATCATAATGAAAATGAATTTCCTTTTAAAATTATTAATTTTTATTTCAGTTAAAAATATTATCGAATAAAATTAATATTTTATTCATAAGAAATAAAGTGATCACAAAAATAAGTCGAGATAAATATTTATTAGAATTTTTATCACGATAAGTAATATGTAACGACAATACTGAAATTCTTTTATAATACTGAATATTATAATTAAAAATCATTAACATTTGAAGTAACTAGATGTAGCACACGAAATTTGCTCAAATGCAGTGACCAAAAAAATGAGGTTATTTTCTGTTTACGTTGTCACAATATTAAAACTATCAATAATTATATATCTATTACACATTTTTCTTTATATAGTACAGTATAGATTAATGTTATCTAATGAAAAATTACTCAATAAGTATTAACTTCACCGAAGAATGATAATAAACTCAAAAATTGATAATGAAATCTCTAAACTCATTCAAATATTTTACATCACCTTTTTTCAGTTTTAAGCACTAATTTATATTACGATTACTACTCACAGTGATAAGTCAGTTCTCTGATTTCATTTCATACCTTTTTGAAATTAATTAAATTATTATTTGTAACGAAATATGGAAATAAAATTTTGACAGAGTCGTCCTAGTCTTCGTGACAGGTCACGATTACTCGAGCAACTATGCTTTTGAAATGTCCCTATAATCGTGACCGATATTTCTTGAACGAGAAGGTACTAAATTAAGATTTTACTTTATTTTATGAAACAAAAATTATTTTTTATTACATAAAAATTATTTTCGTCCCGATAAACTAATTTCTTGACATAGTAAAAGCTTAAGTAAAGAGACGCCTTTCCTAACCAAAATGTTAAGCTATTTTCCACGTTTCGTGATTCATCGCCACCGGCAATACAAATTAATTTTTTTTACCCATGTGCACTATTTGTATAGAAAAACTAATTTGGTTTCCACAACAAGCATTGTTCAACCTGGCTTAAAAATATTTTAGGATTGTATTTTTATGCGGAAAATACTTAATTCTGGCGTTTACACCTCAAAACTCACGATTACTGGGACCGTCCCGATTACTGGGACATCTACCTTAAATATTCAACCGAAAATAAAATAGTTAGATTTAAGTTATTGAATTTAATTTTTAACCAAAAATTAAACAAATTGTCAACAAAATTGTGAAATTATCAACCAAAGAGATGAATCTTCAACAAAACATGTAATTTTGAACAAAATTTTCTACCAAGTAGTTGAATTTTTAACTGAAAAAGATAAATCTTACACTGAAAATGGATGATGTAAAAATGAAAAATAAAAAAAATAATTTTCAACAAAAAAAAAAAACGAATTTTTAAGCTGTTGGATTCAACGAAAAAAAAAATTTTTAACAAAATAGTTGAATCGGCGACCAAATAGATGAATTTTGAAGAAACAAAATTAATTTTTTACCCAAATAGACAAATTTTCAACAAAATACATAACTTTTATACTTATGAAGGTAAAATTTCAACAACAAAAATGAATTTTCAACAAAAAAGTTAGTATTCAACCAAACAATATGAATTTAAAAAAAAAAGTTAATTTTTAACCAATAGTTTATTTTTTCACCAATTGAATTTTGAACCCGAAAATATGAATTTTGAACCAAAAAATTAATGTATGAACAAATAGTTGAATTTTCAACTAAAATTATGAATCTTCAAACAAAAACTTAAATTTTTTACACATTAATTCAACTTTGAACCAATTTGTTGATTTTTCAACAACAACAAAAATGAATTCTCAACGGAACATGTAATAGTTAATATTTAAAAAAAATTATTTTTAATCAAAAACAGTTGAATTCAACTTTAAAAAAATACATTCAACCAATAGGAATAATTATTTACCAAAAAACACGCATTTTTAACATAATACATAAACTTTCAGCTAAAAAATATCAATTTTTAATCGAAAATGACCAAATTAAATTTTAATTTAAAAAAATTAATTTCCAGCACAGAAAATACGAGTTTTCAACAATATAGTTAAACTTTCAACCAAGTAGTTCAATTTTCAAAAGTACTTTTTTATTTTTTTAATTTCCAAGAGTAAATTTTTAAAGTATGTGAATTTTCAATCAAATAGTAGAATTTTCAACTAAGGACGATCAATTTTGAAGCAAAAATGGAATTGCTTTTTCAGTTAAAAAATTAATGTTTAACAAAATACATGAATTTGTAACTGTAATTTTCAACACATTTCAAAATTGAATAATTTCAAATATTGAAAACCTTTAAGTTTAATTATTCTAAAAGCAATTAAATTGAACAATTTCAAACTTTATTTAAGAATTGAAGCATTCTTAAATTACGATCTTGGAACTTGGTCGTTGAAAATTTATTAATTTTCTAATTGTGCTGTACAATTTTCAAAATTCAATCCTAGGAACTTCAATGTCGACAGAATAAACGAATCAATAATAAATTAATTAATTGTAGATTATTATATTGAATATTCAAAGGGGAGGTTTTTATCTTGTCCAATTAGAAACATTCTTTTGTTGTAACTTTAAAAAATATACACAAAACTAAAAACATTTGTGGAAATTTTAATCATCATGATTAAAGAAAAAAACAGTAAATTGATTATGATAAATATCAAGATTCTATCTTGCAACTACATATTGAGCTGTAATCTTTTCATTGTAAAATACTTCAGTGTACAAATTTTTAAAGCTTAAATAGTTAAATGTAACATAATAAAAAAATATCAAAAACAGAAATTTAAAAAAAGTTTCAACCTGAACTTGTTTTGAAAATAGGATAAGATTATTATAAAAGTCATAGAGAAATTTTAAAAAACAATATATACAATATGATGTGTAACATAAATATAGTAAAATATGTTTTAAATCATTTTTCAAGTAATTCTTATTTTTCTAAAAGTTGTTGCCATGAAAAAAACAAATGTAAAATTGTATCAAGTAAAATTGTCTGTGCAACACCTATTTAAAATATTTCTTTAGAATCGTACGTGAATCTGATGTTAATTTACCTATATTTCCTGAAAAGATGTCCTTGTCGTTGACCAAGAAATTTCATTTCACTTCTGCTCTGCATATTAACACCTTTAATGTTTTCGCTTCCATAAAAGAGACTTCCGGAAGTAGATATTTCAAAAAATCTTAAATTATTTTCATCACGTTGAAAATAACATTAGGATAAACGTCAAAATAGATTTGTTGCTGTTGCAGCTGACAGATGATTGACATACACCATTTTGTTATGTTAGAACTGGTTGTAACTTTTTTTAATGTTGCTGCATTCACAAAAGACAATTATTCTTATTTTTTTCTATTTCTATTTTTAAAATTGAAAATATTTTTCTGTAATATGATGCAGCTAATTGTAAACATTTTTATTCTTGAAAAGTATCCAAATTTGAAAGCAGTTTTGGAATTTTTCTGCATTCTAGTTACAAAAGTATTTATAGATAATAAAAATTAATTTCGATCTCGAGTGTTTCCACTTTGTTTTTATTTATAATTATATGGTGCTTATTTCACGGGAACTTTGCTTCCCGTTAGCAAATGTATTTGCTTTCTCATAGAAGAAGCATTAGTGATTTTTTTGAATAATAGACAAACCAAGTCTTCATTTTCATCAATTCAAAAAAGTACAAAATTACAAAAAAATACAAAAAAGTTTTAAAATACCAGACAAATCAAATTTTGTATTCGAAATGATAATTTTTCGAGCTGGAAAAGGGAAGGGAAAAGTTCTGTCGCACCCTATGCCTTTCCCAGCTTTATAATTTCTTTACAAAAATGATCAGAATGATTCTATTTGAAAATTTATGATCAAAAAGTCTTTTTTATTAATGTGTCAACTTTTAATTATGTCGATGCAAAAAGTTTTTCTGTTTGAAACAGATGATTCAAATATTATAAATGAGCACAACTTCCCTACTCTTCAATAAAATGCATTATTATTATAGGTCAATAGATTCGTCTCGAACCAAGGAATCTTTTATATTCTTGCATCAACTTTTAATTATGCTGAAGAAAAAAGTTTTACTATAAAAAACCGTATTTTGAAATATTATGCATTACCATAGCTTCCTTACACTGTTTGACAAGAAACGGAATTTTCCATTTTTTGCAGCATTTTCAGTAAGTAAAACCAAAACTGTTTTTCAAGCAATTAAGCGTTTTTCTTTGGACTTTAAAAAAGTGTGTGGGTATTGTAATGAGAATGTGTTCCTTAAAGTCGATAGAGCCTTAACCCTTGGTATACACATTGGGTTACGCTAACCCAGCGCGATTTTGCAAGATCTGTTATTTGAAACAAGAAGCAGTGTGGGTCTATACCCAGGTGAGTATAGACCCACGAAATAGACTTCGAAACTTTCTCTTCGGGTATTTTGCACCCAGTGTGTATATGGTGTTACAAAATCCAGAAAAACAGAAAAATCTAAATGTAAGTAAATGTTATTTTCTTTGTATATTTGTAATGTTCATAGCTTATGTTGAAGGCAAAAGGTGACGATCATGTCTCCCAGCGTACGTTTTGCATCTGCTGACTGATTTACACTCACGTGCGTCTCACCACGCTATGATATTTTTTTTATTCAAAATATCAACAAAAATGATTTATTTCTTGCAGATACTTCATCAAAATGCTCACGCGTGCGAAAATCCGCCGTGTTTATAAATGCTTCAAATGCGAAAGACCTATGTGTAAGGAGCGCACTGCAAAAATTAGTAGCCGTCGGAATAGGCCGAAACGTAATTTACGCTGTTTGTGTAAAAAAATTATTTTCAAGTTTTTCACTCATATTTTGATTCTGAATAAAAAATTACGCTGACAAATTCTAATATTTTATATATAATTCTATCCCCAAAACCGAAAAATGGATTATTCTGGTAGCATGACTTATTCGCGCGGAACCGGAAATTTGCCTACTTTCGAATCACTAAACAAATATGTTTTTATGAACATATGGGAAAACCGAAAACACAGTTTTAAAGTACAAATCTTGAACTTTCGATTCATCAGCATTTGAGCCTATTTATCTTGATTTTTATGTAAACAACGGCCTTTTAGAAAAAACTTGATTTTTTCTCAAAAATTTTAAAGATGTCTTTGTTTATTTAAAAATATGTCCATGGTTTTTCATATTTATCACTTTCAAACCTGTACTGTTCAATTCTTGAGGATTTTCTCTATGAAAACCAAAAAAAAAGAGGCGAAATTGTTCAATTAGGAACGAAGATATGAGCTGTTAAAGTTTGCCGGGTGAACCTAACCCAGTGTGTATACCTCGTTTAAAACTATAGTGTGTATACCAAGGGTTAAGTAAATAAACTTCCTGTTCGATCTGAAATGAAAACAAATTTAACAATCACTTAAAACGTAGCAGTGCTTGGGTGAAAGTTAAACTTCATTGTTAAAAATTTATTTTTTTGATTGAAGGTTTATGTCTTTGGTTGAAAATTTAACTGTTTAGTGGAAAAGTCTTTTCTTTTGGTTCAAAGTTTCGTGGTCAAATAATTTTTTTCCGAAGTCATATTTTTTGTTTGCAAATTCAATTTTTGTAGGAAAAATTCGTCTTTTCGCGTGAAAGTTCAACAATTTAGGTAACATTTTATTTCTTCAGTGAAAAATCTTTATTTGTTGAAAATTCGTCTTTTTGGTTTTTGTTGGGAATTTATATTTTTACGTTGAAAATTCAACTATTATGTTGAAAATTTGATTATTTTATTGAAAATTTTTTGAAATTATTTTCCTTAAAAATAATAATATAATTAGTGAATAGAAATCAATGAAAAGATGACCTTTCCAATAGCAATAAATTGCAAATATCCTCGCATTTTTATTCTTTCAAGGAGTAAAATGAAACTAAATTCTGGTGAAATTCGGTGTCTAGGTTGTCATTTAGCATTGAGTTGTCTTGAAAAATGTAAAAAACGGTTCCTAGCACGAGATTAACTTTCAAGGCGAGGAACTGAGGAGCGAAACAATTAGATGATGGTCAAGCCACGTCAGCCTTCTTGTTCGATTATATTTCTCGTCTCGTCCCATTTACTCCGTATAATTTATAACAATCCAGGTGATCGAACTTTTAACGATTCTACTGAAATTTTATGAATCACATACCATTTTTCTGAATAAGTCTTAAGCAAGTTACTTATTTACAGTCCTCGTATTCTCAGTAATAATAATTTTTTTTATTAATAATAATTTTATTTATTAATAATAATTTTTTTTTACCATAAATAATTTTTTCTTAATAATATAAACATGTTTCTATAGTGCTCACAGGCCAAATTATGAAAATAAATTTTTTGTAATGAATGAATGGGGAGGTTGTATTAAATTCAATTTAAAATACTTCTCAATTTCTAAATATTTCAGTAAAAATTGTAAACTTTTAATTCGATTCGACTCAATTCAAATCGATCAATTTTTAACTAAACAGTTCAATTCTCAACCCAAGCAGATTCATTTTCTACGGAAAAAGTCAAATTTTTCACATAATGCTTAAATTTTCAACTAAAAAAGATTATTTTTCAACCCAAAATCGAATAGTAAAATGTTCAATTAAAAACATTAATTTTTAATTAAAAAAATAACAAATTTTCAACAAAATAATAAAATCCTGAACCAAAACCGATTATTCTTACTCGAACAGTTGCATTTTTAACCAAAAAAGATGAAATTTCGACCAAAAGTGAGGAATTTTCAACTACAAAAAAATCCATTTTCTAACAAAATTGAAATTTGTAGCTGAAAACTTAATTATTAAAAAGAGAAAAATAATGTTTAACAAAATAGTTACATTTCAGACCAAATAGATGAATCTTTAACTCAAAATATTAATTTTTAACAAATTAATATTTTGACTAAATAATTGAATTCGCAACCCAAAAAGATCAATTTTGAACTGAAAACGTAGTAATTGGTGTATCAACCAAGAAATCAAGTATTTTCAACAAAATAGTTAAATTTGTTAACAAAGGAGATCAATTTTTTACTAAAATGATAAATTTCCAAACAAAAAAGTTATATTTTTTTTAACAAAGTAGTTGAATTTTCAACTAGAGAAAATAAATTTTTAACAAAAATGGAATGGTTACATTATCAACCAAGAAGATTAATTTTCAACCCAAAAAGAAAAGGAATTATCAACACAATAGTTAAATTTTCAACAAAAGAGACGAATTTTTTTATTAAAATGAAACTTATACGAAAAATTACATTTTTTGAAAAGCAGTTAAAAATTTAACCATGTAGTTAAATTTTTAAGTGAAAAAGGGACATTTTGAACCAAAAATGAAATACTTAAATCTTCATCCGAAAAAATTCATTTTCATCAAGAAATATTATAGTTGATATCTCTACCTAAATTAAATTAATTTGAAATAAAAAACAGTCAAAGTTTCAACCGAAAAAAAATTTTTAGTTGAGAAAGAAAAAAAATTTCAACCAAATTGTTGAATTTTCAAGAAAGCAGCTGCTTTTCAACCAATAGTTGAATTTGTTGCCAAAATAGTTAAACTTTCCACCCAAAAATACGAATTTTCATCAAAACTTTGGAATTTTCAAAGAAAAATGATAACTTTTTATTAAAATTTCCGAATTTTCGTATAAATAATTAAATTTGCAACCAAACAGTTGCAATTTTAACCGAAAAATATAAAATTTCTACCCATAAAAATGAATTTTAAACAAAAAAGTCAACTTTTAAAAATTTGTCCATTTGTGTAGAAAATTAGATTTTTTTTGTTGAAAAATCATCTATTTGGCTGAGGATTCAACTATTTGGTGAAAAAATCATCTTAAAATTTGAAAATGGTTTAACAATGTATTGCAAAATTCAAATGCATGCAAATTCCAAACTGCTTTCAAATTTGGATACTTTTTGGGAATAAAAGTTGTGTGTGTGTGTGTGTTTCCGGAAATTTATGGAAATTTTTAAAAATTAATTTTGGGTAATATATAGTAATTTACCATATTTGCCTGTAAAATTACCATAAATGACAAAAAATTTCATAAATTTCCGGAAATTTATGGAAATTTTTAAAAATGAATTTTGGGTAATCCATGGTAAGTTACCATATTTACCTGTAAAATTACCATGAATATCCGAAGTTTTTCATAAATTTCCGGAAATTCATGGAATTTTTTAAAAATGAA
Source organism: Andricus quercusramuli (assembly GCA_932178445.1). Taxonomy (NCBI): domain Eukaryota; kingdom Metazoa; phylum Arthropoda; class Insecta; order Hymenoptera; family Cynipidae; genus Andricus; species Andricus quercusramuli. The sequence continues at coordinate 14,735 of CAKNXH010086132.1, read as the reverse complement.
TTTTAGGTAAGTTACCATATTAACCTGTAAAATTACCATAAATGACCGAATTTTTTTATAAATTTCCGGAAATTTATAGAAATGTTTCCAAATGAATTTTGGTTAATTTATGGCAATTTACGATATTTACCTGTAAAATTTCCATAATTTACGGAAATTTATGGAAATTAAAAAAATTAATTTTGGGTAATTTATGGTAAGTTGTCATAAATTACCTCTAAAATTACCATCAATTAGGTTAACAGTAATTTCATGCTTTATTATACAAAATCCAATATGGACTGAAATCATTACTGTTTTTGAGAAAAGTTTGGAATCATCCATTTGTTATAAAAAATATCGTATTCGCGAAGGGGGAGAGGCACTTTTTTTCTCCTAGGCGTATAATATACTATAGTTGACTTTTCACGATCAAAATATGAATTTTTTACCAAGGAATAAGTTTCTACGAAAAAAATGCATTTTCAATCCAAAAAGACGAATTTTAAAAAATAATTATAAATAATAATAATAATAATAATAAAATAGTTTCATTTTCAACCAAAGAGTTGTATTTTTATCCAAGATGCAATTTTTCTTAAAAATGATAAATTTTAAATTAAAAAAAAATGTTTTTTAATAGTTGAATTTTCATGCAGAAAAGATTTCAGTTCTCTTTTCAACACCAAATATTAAATTTAATCAAAAAGTAAATTTTCAACAAATTAGTTAAACTAATTAGTTAAGAATAATTTTTAACCAAAAAGTTGCATTTTCGTACAAAAAAAGAAATTTCTACCAAAAAAAAATAAATCAATAAATAAAAAATATAATAATAATAATAAACAATAATGAAAATAAATAAAAAAAAAGATAAATTAAACAAAATAGTTGAATTTTCTGTTAAACAAAATTTTAGTTGACTTTTCACTATCAAAATATGATTTTTACCCAAGAAATAAGTTTCTACGAACAAAAATGAATTTTGAATCCAAAAAGACGAATTTTCACCCAAAAAGTATGACTTTTTAATAAAATTGTTGAATTCTCTACCCAATAGTTGCATTTTTATCCTAAAAAGATTAAATTTTTCCTAAAACAGATGAATTTTAATTTTAAATGAAAACAAATTTTTTTGAAATAGTTGAATTTTCATCAAGAAAAGAATCCAGTTGACTTTTCAAGATCAAAATATGAATTTTTTAATAAAAAATAAGTTTCTACGAACAAAAATGAATTTTTCATACAAAAAAATACGAATTTTTTCAACCGAACGAAATGAATTTTTAATGAAATAGTTGAATTCTCTACCAAATAGTTAAATTTTTATCCAAGAAAGATGACATTTATACTAAAACTGATGAATTTTTAATAAAAAAGGACAATTTTTTTTTAAATTGAACTTTCATCCAGAAAAGCTTTTCAACAAAATGGTTTTATTTTCAACCAAACCGTTGCATTTTTATCCAAGAAAGATAACATTTCTCTTAAAACAGATGAATTTTTAATTTAAAGAAAAAAAAATTCGAAAAAATAATTTAATTTTTATTCACAAAAGATTTCAGTTATCTTTTCAAAGCTAAAATTCAGTATTATATAGATTACAAATTTATTTGTGAATGTAAAAAAGAAGAAATAATTTTTCATAAGAAATTATATAATTTTTAAATAATGTAAAATTATTTTTGCCAATAAATAATTTATTTATTTAAAGTAGATATATTTAGATAGTTAGAAATCCATTCTCGGCGAAATAAAATAGGCAGAGAAAAAAATAGAATTGATTTATTAAACAATTTTTATATGTTTCAAATAGTTCTTACAATCAAGAATATTTTCTCCTCTCAAAATTCCTTCATTGATAATAATTGAATCGTGGTACTTATAAGTGTAATTACATTTTCTTAAATATAAATAAAATTTATATTATTTATTATATTTCTCTAAAAAAAAAACTGTTCAAATAAAATGTGGGCGGGAAAAGCACGCGTTCATACCCCTAGATTTTTTATTTTCAAATATTAATAACATAAACTAGTTAAAAATCCATAATAACAAATTTTTCAACAAATAAATATTGAGACTTTAAAAAAATTTTTAAATGAGTAAAATAATTTAGGAAATAATTAATTCTTGTTTGCCTTAATTAAATATTGTACGGAATGTATATTTAAAGAAAATATATTTTAATTTCTACTTAAAATTGCGCGATTGTTTAATCGAAAAATGTTATTAAGATAATTTTTAAATCTTGCCATTCTTGTTTGAATTTTATTCCAATCGAATAATTTCTAAATATATTTAAAATCTACCACATATTTCGATGAAGACTTTTTAATCCGTTTAAAAAAAAAAGTTTTTTCTACTTTTAGAAAATTTTGAAAATCCTATAATCTTTCATTTTCCTAGAATTAAAATTTTTTTTTAATTTTGAATTAGAATCGTGAAATTAAATAGTTTAAAATCGAAAAGGGGAAAACGCAGGGGAATGGGGAAAAACTGTGATCCCTGTTATAATAATAATAATAATTTTTATTATTATTAAACCTACAGAAATAAAATACTCTAAATTAGTTAACGTATTTTCATTGTTTTATTTTTCTACATATAAAAATATACAAACTTATTAAATATAAATATAAATATTTTAAATCTTGTTTTCTAAAGTATTTCAGAAAGTTACGCAAGCTAGAACTGGTTTCGAGACTTATTAGAATTTTAGAATGAATAGAGTGCCAAGAATTTACATTAGACTATTATTAATTTTAAGGAGAGAAGGAGATTTGCAATAAAAACTCAGATTGAAACATATTTTTTTCTTCGCAAGTAAATGCTATTTTTGATTAAATAAACTCTTACTCCCGCCGACAGTAGAACAATGATTTTTTAAATATAAATAATTATTTGAATTAATTTAAATTAAATTGAATAATTTCGATCATTATTTATTCATTTATTCATCATTATTTATTATTTATTATTTCAAATTTAAATTATTTTGAACCAAAAAATAATAATTATTAATTGAAAATAAGAATTTGGAATTACTATTTTTTTTCAACACTTAAATTTGAGCTTAAAATAGATTTTAAGAAACTATTATCAGTTTGTATTCATGATTACATAAATATAACATTTCTAAGATTCTCCAGAAAATTCAAAAAGATTTTTTAAGATTTTAGATATTTCGAAAAAGAATCTAGAACATTTTGAAGAATTTTTTTTATATTTTACAAGATTTTTCCAAATTTGAAAAAAATGCAAGCCTGTTTAAAAGATATTTAAGACATTTAGAAGTTTTCAAAAATTTAAAAATATTTTATAAATTGTCGGGAAGTTCTAAAATATTTTAATTATTTAATATTTTAATTAATAATAAAACAATAAATAAAACAAAGTACTTTTATGCGATGAACATATTTTTTATTTTATGATTCATTTATTATTTAAACAATTTTTTGATTGCTTAGATTCGCGAATGTTACAGTGTGGAAAATTTAATTTTTTGGGATTTTCAGTCGTCCCATTGTTATAAATATTTTGAAATATTTTGAAACGTCTTAAAATCTTTTAACGTTTCTTAAAAAATTATTTTTTCAAAACACAAAATAATTTTAAAATTTTCCCAGGAGTCTTAAGAAAATTTGTTTTTTAGCTTAAATCCTTCCGAACAGTACAAAATCCTTAAAAAGCTTCAAAATTTTATTTTTAAACATTAAAAAATCTCAAATCTTTTGAAAGTATTCGCCTTTTTTTTAATTAAAAAAATTCTGAAAAATTTGAAAATCTTTCAAAAGATTTGAGAATCTTTTTGAATATTCTCTTAAAATAAATTTTAAAAAATCATAAAAAAATTTTCTGTGAATCTTAAGAAAAATTTTTTCTTTTCTCGACACCTTTAAAATTTTTTAAAAAGCTTCTAATTTTTTGGTTGAAATCTGCAAAAATGTACGCAAAATTAAAAAAAAACTGCCTCAGAATTTTTCAGATTTTTTTTTACAATTTCGGAAATCCTTTAAAATGTTCTGAAATCCTTTTAAGTATTCTCTTTAAATTAATTTTTTTTAATTATATAAAACTTTTCCAGGAATTTTACAAAAATTTTTTTTTGTTACTTTAAAACCTTTTTTGAAATCTTTTCATATTTAAAATAATTTTTGAACATTTTTTTAATTATTACAATTTTTTCAAATCCTGCAAATTTGAAGAATATGCTTTAAAATCTTCCACATTCTTTTCCGAACATTTTGGAAATATTTTAAATTATTTTAGAACCTTCTTAGATATTCTTTTTCAATTTAATTTTCAAAAAAGAAATTAATTTAAATTTTCCGAGAAATCTCACAATTTTTTTAAATTATTTTAAGGCTTTCAAAAACCTTAAAAAGCGTCTCAATTTTTTGTTTGAAATCTTCAAAAATCTACCTTTGTTTCCAACTTTTTTGAAATCTTTGAAATTTTAAATTATTTTCGACTTTTTTTCTAAAGTTTTGTAAACTTGCAAAATTTTGCTTTAAAATTTTTTACATTCTGTTTTTAAATCTTAGGAAATCATTTTGAATGTTTTGAAATCTTTTCCACTCCGCTCTTATAATTCTTTTTTCAAAGTGAAAAATCATTAAAAACTTTTCTATGAATTTTAAGAAAAATGGTTTCTCTTCTTAAACCCTTAAAAATTCTTTAAAATCTTCTAATTTTTTGTTTGAAATATGCAAAAATCTATGCAAATTTGAAAAAACTGCCTTAGAATCTTCCAGATATTTTTTTACAATTTTGGAAATCTTTTAAAATATTTTGAAATCTTTTTAAATATTCTCTTAAAATTATTATTTTTTTAATCGTATAAAACTTTTCCAGGAATTTTACTACAATTTGTTTATTATTTTGAAACCTTTTAACATCCTTCAAACTTTCATTTCGAAATTTTCAAAAACATACATTTTATTTCAAATTCTTTGAAATCTTTTCACATTTAAAATAATTTTTGAACATTTTTTTAAGCTTCTAAATACTTTTTTAAATTATTCCAATTTTCCTAAATCGTATAAATATAAAGAATATGCTTCAAAATCTCTCAAATTCTTTTTCGACCATTTTGGAAATATTTTGAATTGTTTTAAAATCTTCTTAAAAATTCTCTCTGAATTAATTTCTCAAAATAAAAAATTAATTAAAATTTTCCAAAAAACCTTACACATTTTTTTTCATTATTTTAAGGTTTTCAAAATCTTTATAAAGCGACTAAACTTTTTGTTTGAAATTTTCAAAAATCTACCTTTGTTTTAAACTTTTTTTGAAATCTTAAAAATTTGAAATTATTTTTGCCTTCTCTTAACATTTTTGTTTCAACTTGAAAAATTATTTAAAACTTTCTTAGGAATCTTCAGGAAAGCTTTGCTTTTTTTTAAAACGTTGCAAAATTCTTAAAAAGTTTTTTTCGAAATCTGCAAAAATCTGCATTTTCCTTTATATTTTTTGAAATCTCAGCAAGCAAAGTATGAATGTAAGAATGTATGAGAAATCTCGTTATAACAACTTTTCAAGAAAATAATTTAAATATGGAACAAAAACTATTTTTATATTGCATTTCACTAAATATTTGTTTACAAATTTTTTGAAAAATTTAGTATTTAAATTCAATATTTAAAAGTATTTAGTGAAATTTAATATAAAAATATTTTTTGTTGCATATTTAAATCCTTTTCTTAAAAAGATGTTATAACGAGGTTTCGCATACATTCTTACATTCATACGTTCTTTGCTGAGATTTCAAAAAAATGTATAATAAATAGATTTTTGAAAATTTCGAAAAAAGCTTTTCAAGAATTATGAAACGTTTCAAAAGAAAACAAAACTTTTCTTAAGTTGCCTAGGATTTTTTGCAATGATTTTTCACTTTAAAAAAAGAATTAAAAAAAATTGTTGATGAAAATTAATTTCTGACATTCAGTATTTTTATATTTATTGAATTTTTCAGCTTGTGGTTTATAAAAGCTTTGCCAAAAGATAATCACCATCACCAAAAAATAGCTTGTCAGTGGCCATGACCCATTTTATGAATTCCAAACACGTTCTGCGTACAATTCTTATTTTAACTTCCATTTTACGTAACTGATACATGAATATTTTATCCTGTCAATTTAAATTTTAGTTTCTTCAGAATCTCAGAAATTTCATTTCTAAACATAACATTATAATGTATAATTTTATTCCAGTCAATCTTTTTTATTCCAATCTAATAAAAATTATTCATATGACTAATTATTGTTAAACTTATTCATTAGATCAAAGAGTAAAATTTATCGCACAATTAAAATATTTGTTTACCATTTTTACATAAATATTTACGAAATCGCAATGGTTTTTTAGAATAAAAATATCTTCTAGATATTTAAAAAACAATCATCTCCACCGAAAAATGTTGATTTGAATGCTTCTTGCGTCAGAAATCTACTTCTAATTTGACGAACTGAAGTCAAACTGGTTCAAACTGGTTCGACTTATTATTGCCAAAAAAATCATTTTCCGATTCGAGAAGCAACTCATATTGACCTACCTCCATAACATCCATCATACCGATTTTCAAAAATCAATTTTCCTCCCTTCCAAAATGAAATCTTCCTTATGTCCTGATTTGGGCAGTGGGTCGGGTCAGCGCGGCGTATGCTAAATTATGAGATATCCAGTCTAAGTCGGGGGAGTAGACAAAAAAAGAAGAAGAGAGAAGGGAAGATTGAGATGTCGAGAGGATGGAAGATGGAAGAGGCCAGAATAGGAGACTGCACAATTTGGGGAAAGAGGGACGAGGAGAGAATGTAAAATTGGGAGAGACTATCGACGCATAGTTTTGTAGATTCGACGCCCTCAACGTTTGGTCCAACATACCCAGGGCCGACCAAAAACGTCCTCTTGCCCGAGTTCCACTGCTTCTGTTGATGTATATACTTTCAGAATGACTCCCGATGTTTTGGACGTTTTCCTGGTTCACAGTGGCCGGGCGTGGGCCCCGGTGCGTGGGAAGAGCCGTTGGCCAGCCCTGGAGCGTCTTGCGTGCCCATCTTGGGTAGCGTCGAAGCACCTTGCGGACGTTATATCTGGCGTCGCGACGCTTCCGAACCTCAGCCGCTCCGCAGTCGCCCATCGAATCACTTCTCATTCCCACGGTTAGTAACATTATTCCGGATCCTCTTATTTTCATCAGAGTGACAGAACAGCTAGTTCTTTAGCTGTCATCAGTTTCGCTTCAGCCTGGAACAACAATTAGTGATTTCGGAATTAGTGTTGAGATCCGGTAGTTGTGAATCTACTGATAAAGTGAATCAAGGATCAGATAGTATCTGGAAAAGTGAATAAAACTAGCGAGGATCTACTGCTATTACTACTTCCGGAATCTTTAGTTCGAGGATTTAGTTGATCTTGTGATGAGGTGTTGTGACTTGAAGAAAAAGGATTTTGTTGTTGGAAGCTGGTGATCTTGAATCGGATTGGTGGTTATGGTGTGGTGTGATGATGTTCTTCTGATTCTGAGAATCATTCAAGAACTGGAGACATCTAGAAGCTTTAGATATCTGGAAAGATGTGGATTTCTGATGATATCGAAAAACATCTAGAAGCTTCAGATATCTGACTAAACCTAGATGCTTTAAATGTCTAAAGAGAATTTTGTTAGAACCCTTTCTTCAAGAATCTTAACTCATTAGATTCTTCCAAATTTCTTCTGAAGAAAGATGGATGTTTCCCTAAAGAGGAGAGTTATCATTCCTGAAGAAAGCGTTGTAACTGCAACATCTACGATTACTTGAATCAGAAAATTGGCATAGTTGTATCAAATCTTGTTGAAGATCTAGGTCAAGATTCAGAAGAAATAGCTTGAACACCTCCAAACCAGTTCTAGGTCACCTCAGATTTCCCAATTACTCATGTGCTATCTTTAGAATTTCTGAGACCTGAAGAAACAGTGCATTTATTCCATTCATTGGTTGCCAGATAACTGTAATCTCAAGAATTTATCATTTTTAGTTGTAAAAACAAAATGACACTAAGAATATAATTATACTATCCTGACTTCATATCACTTTTTGTAATCTGAAACTGTAAATTGTTTAACAAATTATCTCTAATTTGGATTTAGATTTCTGGTAAACTGTAAGATTACATCTGGCACATTTGTGCAAATCTCTAAAACGTTCTTTAAATTAAATTATTTCAAAGAACAGGAATATTATTTTAAAAACTAGAGCTTCATTCTAAAGCGTTGAAATACCTAAAAATAAATCAAAGTTGTACACATAATCTCATCACAAGAATTTTGAGCATAACAGACGAATCTAAAAATACTCATTGAAGGATTCAAACCACTTTTGAGGATTATAAATTCCAGAATTCTCAATTGATCCTTAATTTTCAAACATGTAGATATGTACTATCCTTTAGAATACTAATTCTAAGGGTTTTTTTTCTTCTAAAACTGTTTATTCCGAATTTTTTGTTTTGTTGAAGAGCTTCCTCTTTTTGACTGGGATTCAAAAATAAAATTTAAAAAAATATATAAATAACCCACAAATTTTTCAGTAACTAAGAGTTTTCGAGGTTTCGTTAAAATCCGGGAAATATTGTTGCGAAATAATTCTGCCTTAGCAGTAGACAAGACAATAAAGAAACATTGTCATTGTTGTTTTGCAAGTAAGAATCATTTTCCAACGATTTTTCCCGCATTTCGTCGAAAGTCGTGTCTGCACATATTTGGCAATGCCGGAAATCCTTGGTCATTGTAAAATCTGTGAGATTGATTCATGTCCCGTTATTCATTTGAGGTTTTCAGTTTGAAACCACTATCGACTAACAGGTTATGGGCCCAACTTACTTGCATTGCATCAGGGTAATCTAATTTATTAGATAATGGGAAATTTCATTGCATTGTCAGTCACTATTGTCTTCTATTGCAAGTTAAGTCTATGACCTGTTAGATAAGAGAATTTGAACTAAATGGTTTTAATGAATAAACACGACCACCTTATGTAAACCAGTCATTAAGATTAGGATACCCATCTTAAGTTCAACCAAACCCAGATATTGCCTAAGACCAAAAATATTAACGAAATAACTTTATAATTTCAGAAACAATAATCGAACCGTCTCAAGATGTGTGACGACGACGTAGCCGCTCTTGTCGTAGACAATGGATCCGGTATGTGCAAGGCCGGTTTCGCCGGAGACGACGCACCCCGTGCCGTCTTCCCATCCATCGTCGGTCGCCCCCGTCATCAGGGAGTGATGGTCGGTATGGGACAGAAGGACAGCTATGTCGGTGATGAAGCCCAGAGCAAGAGAGGTATCCTCACCCTGAAATACCCCATCGAGCACGGTATCATCACCAACTGGGATGACATGGAGAAGATCTGGCATCACACCTTCTACAATGAACTCCGAGTTGCCCCCGAGGAACACCCAGTCCTCTTGACTGAGGCTCCCCTCAACCCCAAGGCCAACAGAGAAAAGATGACCCAAATCATGTTTGAGACCTTCAACAGCCCAGCCATGTACGTCGCCATCCAGGCTGTGCTTTCCCTCTACGCTTCCGGTCGTACCACCGGTATCGTCCTGGACTCTGGAGATGGTGTCTCTCACACCGTCCCAATCTATGAAGGTTACGCTCTGCCCCATGCCATCCTCCGTCTGGACTTGGCTGGTCGCGATCTTACCGACTACCTCATGAAGATCCTCACCGAGAGAGGATACTCCTTCACCACCACCGCTGAGCGAGAAATCGTTCGTGACATCAAGGAGAAGCTCTGCTATGTCGCCCTGGACTTCGAACAGGAAATGGCCACCGCCGCCGCCAGCACCTCCCTCGAGAAGAGCTACGAGTTGCCCGACGGACAGGTCATCACCATCGGAAACGAGAGGTTCCGTTGTCCCGAGGCCCTCTTCCAGCCATCCTTCTTGGGAATGGAATCTTGCGGTATCCACGAGACCGTCTACAACTCCATCATGAAGTGCGACGTCGACATCCGTAAGGACTTGTATGCCAACAACGTCCTCTCCGGTGGTACCACCATGTACCCTGGTATTGCTGACCGTATGCAGAAGGAAATCACCGCCCTTGCTCCCTCAACCATCAAAATCAAGATCATCGCACCTCCCGAGAGGAAATACTCCGTCTGGATCGGTGGTTCCATCCTTGCCTCCTTGTCCACCTTCCAACAGATGTGGATCTCCAAGCAGGAATACGACGAATCCGGTCCCGGAATTGTCCACCGCAAGTGCTTCTAAGTGCCTTCTTGAAACCAGGATCTACCTTGTTGAAAAAAAAAAACAAAAGGTGGACCTCGATGTACCGCTACGGAACTATACTTTACAAACATCCAATCTACGTCTTCGACTCATCATTTCACGTCGAATCGCTATCATCTGAGTCGCCCCTGTACTGGTGGCTAGGTGGCGACTACCTCATCGTCTATCACGTTCATGCTCGCATCCTCGCCCTGTTTCGAAGGGCTTTCGACGAGTTGATAAGAAACTACGTGTCGTCGAAAATGGATGCGGAGGGCTCTTCGTACAGCGCATCACCGGAGGCTGCGTAGGCTCTGAAGGACACCATAAGGAGTCGTTTTCGAGGGAAAGAGATGATCAGGATATGCGAGGCGGGAAAGTGTCCAGGGTCGATTCTATTTACTTCGAAAAGGACATCTAGGACACTTGAAAGGATTAAAAAACTGTTCCGGGTGTCCGGCTGAGCTACGTGGCATCCTGGAGATGTGACGCTTTTTTTACTGTCGAGCAAGAGATCCGGCCGACGTCTAAAGATAATATGAAGAAAAAACTGTATCGCGTCTATTACTTTATTGTGAAATCTAGTCTCATAACCGCGAAGCGAAATCACCGGTATTCACGTACACTATACCTATACTTTAATTTATTTTGTAAATATTATATATTATTATATTGTTATACGATGCCAAAGTCAAAGAATATACATTATCTCACATTATTCCTTACATTTCCTGGTTATTTCTCTCTTTAGTTTCGAAGTATCAGATCTTTAATAAGATTAGCGAAAATTATTTCAGCAGTAAGTTTGATTGTCTGATTGAATTTTGAATTGAAGATTGAATTTGTCTGATGGGTTGCAAAAGTTAAAATGTCAATATTAATAATTTGATCCAGAAAATTGTTTTGAGTTAAATGTTACAAATTGTTTGAAATTAGTTTAAAGCTTTTATTATGCAATTTTGATTTGCAATCATTTGCAAATTAAGGGTATCAAGTATGGATTCATGATGGTCAATTTGGTTGCGTATTGTTTGGACTATCCTTATCAACTTCTCCAATGGTATTTCCAATCTTACGATATTCTTCAAAAATAGAATTTCTATTTTAAAATTACATTAGTTAAAAGACATAATTTTAAATACTTAGACAATTTGACGAGTGGTTCAGGATAGGTTCTTCATTTCTTCTCTCAAATAAAGATTCTTTCAAAAGGACCTAATTCGACTATTTTTTTCTAAATCGCATATAGATTTCTCTTTTGAAATTTCCTATATTTAACAACGTGGCGGCATCCATCAAATCTGGAACACCGAATGAAATATTACAGTCTGCGTCTAAAAACAGTGGCTAGTGAGTATTGCCCACCACACCATCTGTTTTTGAAGAAATAAGAAAAAGAGGACTTTCTCTAAAAATGAGTACAAATAGACTATTTTTGTTGGGGGGGCGACCGTGTCAATCACAGCATGGGTCCTTTTTTCAGAGCCAAAAAAAAAAATCTTTTGCTGCTCCACCTGTTTCGAAACGGATTCCACTCGACGAGTGAGGAACAAACCACCCTTCCTTGCATGGTAGCACGAATCGTTCTCCATTGATATTTTTAGAAATGAGACGTCAAGGCCAAACAACGCCCAAACCACCGGAAATATATTACTATTGGCCATTGAACCTTTCCTTCAATGAGCACTTTTGGAAAAATTATTATTAATTTTTTTTTTTTAATTTTCAAAGCAGGGCTTTCAAAATTTTATTTAAATACACTGTGCAACTATATGTAGCAGGTATTTAAAAGTGGGTAATCCGAAATAAGAAAAATATGCGGTGGAAAATTAACTTTATTTTTTAATCAAAATTTCCAGTTTTCTAACCAAATATATTTCTAGAATGTGAAGTTGAACTTTATTGCTGATTTAAACTATTATTTTATAGTCTATAAATTATTATTAAAATTATTATTTATTTGACGCAGGCTTTACAAATTCACAAAATCCCTTATTCCCCTCTTTTCATCATTTTTCAAGTTTTTCCACAAATTAATAGAACTTCATCAGAAAATCCAAGTATTTTTTGATGAAATTTAATTCTTTTATTCTTTTTGGTTGAAAAGTCTACTATTCTATTTTTTGTTGAGATTTCATCGGATTTAGTTGAAAATTGTACTATTTGGTGGAAAATTCAGCAATTTTTTTACAAAGTCATTCTTTCCAGTTGAAAATTAAACTTTGTTGAAAATTCGTCTTTTTGGTTTGAAAATTCATCTTTTTTAGTAGAAATTAATTCCTTTTTTGTAAAAAATGCAACTCTGGTTACAAATGCGACTGTCTGATTGATAATTATTTTTTTGCTCAAAATTAATTTTTTAACCGGAAAATTGAACCATTTTATTTTTTATTGAAAATTTCTCTATGGTAGCTGCAAATTGGACTATTCGATGAAAGCTTCGAGCATTTCATTTTTAATTGAAAATCTATTGTCTTCAGTTGAAAATTCAACTATATTTGGTAGAAAATGCAACAATTTGGGAGAAAATTCAATTATTTCAAAATTTACTGTTTTGCAAAAATGCGTATTTTGGCTCGAACACTCAACAATTAGGTTTTAATTATTTTTTCTTTCTCAGCAGAAAAATCTTTCTTGATTGAAAATTCATCTTTTTTGTTTGAAAATTGCTCTCTTTTAGGAAAAATTTAATCATTTTTTGTTAAAAATGCAACTCTTTGGTTGAAAAATAATTTTTTGCCCTGAAAATTGATCTTTTTTAGCTTAAAATTCAACTATTTGGTTGAAAATTTATGTATTTTGATGAAAATGCATCTTTTTGGATTGAAAATTCAAGTACTTTGTTGAAAATACGACTATTTGGTTAAAAATTCATTTTTCTTTGACTAAAAATTAATTCTTTAAGTGAAAGTTCAACAATTCCATTTTTGGTTGAAAATTTATTGTTTTTAGTTGAAATTTCAACTATTTGATAAAAAATGTAATTTTTTATTAAAAATTCAACTGTTTTGTAAAAAATTCGTCTTTTTGGTTTGAAAATTGATCGCTTTTGATAGAAATTTAATCATTTTTGGTTCAAAATGCAACTCTTTGGTTGAAGATTAATTTTTCAATCTAAAAATGTAACTATTCCATTTTTGATTGAAAATTGACCGTTTTTAAATGAAATTTCACGTATTTTGTTGAGAATTCGTCTTTTTTCTAGTAAAATTATCTTTTTGATGAAAAATTAATCTTTTTGATAAATAAATTATTGGCCTTGGTTCTTGATTTTCATCTAAAAGCTTAATTATTCCATTTTTGGTTCAAAATTGTTCGTTTTTAGTTGAAAATGTATTTTGTTAAAATTCTTCTTTTTGTGTAGAAAATTATTCTGCTTTGTTTAAAATGCAACTAGTTGGTTGAAAGTTTGATTACTTTGATAAAAATGTATTTTATTGGTTAAAGATTCACCTTGGCTAAATATCACACTATTTTATTGAAAATACGTTGTTTTTTTTTGTTCAAAATTAATTTTTTTTTAACTAAAAAATTAAGTTTTCCATTTTTTGTCAAAAATTGATCGTTTTTAGTTGAAATCTCAACCATTTAGTTGAAAATTCAGCTATTTCGTGAAGAATTCGTCTTTTCAGTGGAAATTTAATCTTCTTGGTTAAAAATTCATCTTTCAAACTGAAAATTAAATTATTTAGTAAAAATTTATTTTTTTGTTTGTTAATATTCATAATTTGAGTTGATAATTTTTTTATTCAAAAATCAATTTTTTATCTGAAATTTTACTACTTCATTTTGGGTTGAAAATAAATCGTTTTCAATTGAAAATTGTACTATATGGTAGAAAGTCTATGTATTTTGTAGAAATTTTGTCTTTTTACATTCTCATAAGAAAAGTTATTTATTTATTTATTATTTTAATTCCAACGACGCACGATATGAAAAAAAGTCAGGAGAAGGACAACGTTGATTTTTGAAAGCCCAACAAAATTATCATAACAACTTTTTAAATTTTGTTGAAAAATCGAAAATTCACATTTTAATCGTACAAAAAATAACGAAAAATCAAACATTTCATTTTTCGTCAAACTATGCAAGATATGAAAAAAGATAAAGAGCCAAAAATTGTGCATCCCAAAAAGATCTACGAATTTCTTATCAAACCCAAAAAAGATCTAGAAATTTATTATTAATTAAGTTTTGGTAGGATGTGTATTTTTTGTTCAAATCGTTAAAAATAACACTGGAAATGAATGAATTAATTTTTTGGCAAAACCACACAAGGTGCAATAAAATGTTAATTAACAGAATTGTTCTTTATAGGATGCGCACTTTTTTAAATTATAAAAACAAGACAATAAACATACATTTGTTCAAATATGAATGCATATTATGAATTGTAATAATATACATTTATTGAAATGATACATTTTTTCAGGTTAGCTGAGAATAAAAATTAATACAAGATAAAGTACAAATATTAAAGTGAT
>CAKNXH010086119.1:0-15072 GCA_932178445.1 Andricus quercusramuli | reverse complement strand
ATGAACTGGTTAATTAATTATAATTTGATTCAATTGAAACTTATATTTTCTGTAATTAGTTTCGAAAGTTATTAATAAGTCAAATATTCAGAAATGAAAGCTCAAATTCAAGGAAATATATCAAGTAAAAATTATGTGAATATTTTAATGAAAGTTATAGTTTAAAGCTTCTTATTTTTTGAACTGATGAGTTGTGTGATCAAAAAAAGGAGGAGGAAAACAAAAGGTTTGAAGAAGAAGCGGAGACTGGGATGGATGAAGAGGTTTGGAAGGTTGTAAATAAAGAGAGAAGAAGAAGCAAAAGAGTAAACCAGGATATTGAGATGATAGAATGGAAAAATATTTAATGGAATTACTAGGAGGGGTAGAGAGGAAAGTTAGGAAAGGAGGAAAATATGGTAGGGAAACAGATGAGGAGGACATTGCAAGGGAGGAAATAGTCAAGGTATTAGGGATGATGAAAGATGGAAAGGCACCTGGTATAGATGATATTCCAAATGAAGTAAGGAAATATGGTTGGACAGAATTAAAGGAATGGGCATGGATAATGGGCAATAGAGTATGGAGAGGAGAGGAGTGGTCAGAGTTATGGGAAGAAGGAGAAGTTATACCAATAGTGAAGACAGGCAAATGGGAGGAGGTTAATGATTAGAGAGGAGTGACACTAATGCCAACACTATATAAAGTATATGTGGCTGTTTTATCGAAAGGTCAAAAGAAGAAGTTGTGGAGAAAAAGATAGAGCCACCCAATCAGACAGGAATTTGAAAAGGGATGGGAGTGATCGACGATATATATGTTCTGCACTATTTAGTAAATAAGAGAATTAAAAGGGAGAAAGGGGCAATGATAGCAATGTTTGTGGACCTAACGGCGGCGTTTGACTCATTAGACCGTGCTGAGATAGAAAAAATTATGGTGAAAAAGGGGATACGAGAGGGATTAACAAAGAGAGTATCGGAAATTTTTAGAGAGACAAAATGCAAGGTAAAAGTAGGAGAGCAAGTGGGAGATAGTTTCTGGTTGGTGATAGGAGTAAGGCAAGGATGTCCTCTGAGCCCACTTTTATTTATTATATTAATATCAGACTTGGAAGAAGAAATGAAAATAAAGGATGGGAAGGAGTTGGGATAGGGAACGAAAATATATATACACTGGCATACGCGGACGATATAGTATTGATGGTAGAGGATAAAGAAGGGATGATGGGCTTAATTACAGGATTAGAGAAATACTTAGATGGGAAAAAGTTGAATTTAAATGTAGAAAAGACAAAGATAATGAGGTTTAGAAAAGGAGGAGGAAGAAAGGAGGAATGGACGGGTAGATGGAAGGGAATAAAATTAAATGAAGTAAAAGAGTTTAAGTATTTGGGATATAACTTGCAAGCAAATGGAGATCATAGAGCTCACATAAGAGAAAGTATTAAAAAAGCAGCAGGGGTAATGAAACAGATATGGAGAATAGGAGAAAGAAGGTTTCAAACAAAATTTGAGAAGGAGAATGTGATTATTTGATACGCTGGTATGGCTGGTATCAGGTTACGGAGCTGGTTACGGGGATGGGAAGAAATGGAAGAGATTGAGACTTTACAAGAAAGGTATATAAGGTGTACGCTAGGGGTAGACGAGAGGGCGCCGGGATATATGGTGAGAGAAGCAACGCAAAGGGATAAATTAAGTACTAGAGCGGGAAAGAGGGCATGGAATTTTGAGACTAAGCTGTGGGAGGGAAAGGGAGGGGAGTTAGCGAGGAAGTGTTTGATGGTGGTAGAAGAGAGGAGAGGGAGGGCGATGGAATTAACGAGATTGGAAGAAGAAAGCAGGGAGTTCTTAGAGAGATAGATGATGTGACTGGAGTCAACTACGAAGAAGTGGAAGAAAGGGAGAGAGAAAGACAATTAATAGGAAGATGGGGGATGATTGAGGAATTAAAATATAATATATTGTATAAGATGATAAAAAAGGAAGAAGTACAAAAGTATTTCAAAGAGGGATGGGGAGAGAAAATATGGACCAGAGTAGCAAGGTTTAGATTGGGAAACGAGTATGTATGGGGAGAAGAAAGATAACAGGAAGTGCAAAATTTGAGAATAGGAAGAGGAAACATGGGAGCATGTATGGGAAGGATGTAGGAGAGGAATGGAAGATAAAGGAAGCTGGCAAGAGAATGTGGTAATGATTCTAGGGGAGGATGGTTTAGGGGAAGAATGGATGAAGGAGTTAGAGGGTGCTAGGGGAGCAAATGAGAAAGAATGAAGTCCCTTAGAGGAAACATTATGAATAAAGAAAAAGTACATCTAATCCAATTACGCATTGTCCGCCAATGTTTGTGATGTTGCGAAATAATGATTTGAATTTAATTTTCAGAATTATTTGTGAATATGTTTCAATTTTCTCTGAAATTACTATAAAAGGTTACTTATAAATCGAATTTTCAGAAATTGAAATTGAATATTGGCTATAATTTCTATGATAAAAGATTATTTATGTTGAAATACCTCTATTCCAATTGTATTTATTAAAATAACTGTTCATTGCTTTTTATGTTGTGAAATGATTAATTAATATATACATTTTTTTTTATTTTTCTGGAATTAGTTTTAAAAGTCATTAATAAATTAAATGTATAGAAATGCAATTTCAAATGAAAAACTGATTGACTGATTCTATTTTATGAATAAATTAAATTTTCAGGAATAAAAGATCAAATCCTTCATATGAAAAAAGGTCCCCAACATCTTGTGTAAGATTGTAGTATAGAAGGAATCTTTATTTAATCGAATATTGGATATGATTTGCATAATAAAAGTTTATTTATATTTAAAATACTTGTATTCTAATTTCATAATTTTCGAAATGATTGCGATGTTGTGAGATAATTATCTAAATAATCTTCAAACTTATTTGTAAATGTTTTCTAAGTTTTTATGAAATTAGTTTAAAATATTATGAATAATTGAAATTTTCAGAAAAATATAAGGTGGAAATCATTTTGATGTTTCAATGCAAATAATATGGTTGATCGATTTTTATGAAAAAAATGTTTTTCTTCTTTTTCTTTAATATATCTCCATTACAATGATATAATTTTTTTTAAATGTTCGTGATGTTGTGAAGTGAGTATCCGAATTCAATTTTCAAAATTATATCTGCATATATTTCAATTTCTCCTGGTATTACTTTGGAAGGTTATGAATAATTTAAATTGTCAGATAAATATTAAATTTCGATGAAAATAATTGCTTGAGGGTTTTTATGTTGTGAACTGTTTAATTAATTATTAGCTGATTTATTTTAACCGCAAAATTGAATTACATAAATATTTAATTTCAATTGTTTTAAATTAAAAATCATAAATTGATCATTTACTTCCAGGTTTTTTAATTGAATACTGCATATAATTTGTACAATAAAAGTGTATTTAAATTTAATATACCACTGATTACATTATTTTTGAAATGATGCTGATGTTGTGAAACGAGTGTCTTCATTCAATTTTTAAAATTATATGTGAATATGATCTTATTTTCTCTGAAATTAGTATGGAAGGTTACTAATATATTAAATTTTCAGAAATGATAGTGAATTTTTTTCTCAATATAGTATACAAATTATTACAATGTATGAATGAAAATTATAGTTGAATGTTTATTATGTTATAAGCAAATTAATTAATTATTAGCTGATTATTTTTTCCAACAATTTTAAATTACATGATGATTTAATTTTAATTTCGTTTGATTACGTAGCATGAACTGATCATTTACTTCAAGGTGATATAATTGACTATTGACTATACATTGTATAATAAGAGTTTGTTAATGTTTAAAATACCTCTATTCAAATTATATATTTTTTTTAATTTTGGGATGTTGTGAAATGAGTATCTGAATTTTCATTTCGAAATTCTGTGCACATATATTTTAATTCTCTCTGGAATAGTTTAAAGGATTATTAATAATTCAAATTTTCACAAAAATATTAAGTAAAAATTGTTTCAATGATTCAATGAAAATAATTCTTCACATCTTTTTGTGTTGTGAAATCAAGAATTTGATTGTTCAAGGAATTTGAAGGAATAAATAGTGATTCGAAAATTGAGTAAAGGAGAAACATGAACAAAAAAGTTGGCGCGCGCTTGCGCGCGCACATAATAGTCTAGTTGATAACTAAATCAAGTGGTACATTTGTGAATAATGAAGAAACATCTAATGAAACCATGATATGATCAGATGGAACTGTTTTATTAATTATTTTATTTTTAAATTTAAAAGAATTTTTTACTTGATATTTTGGTACTATTAGTGCTTTTTTAAGAATATTATTAAAAATATTAGCCATTTTATAAGTAGGTGAGTTAATAAGTGAAACTACAGGTTGAAATGGACAATTCTCTTTATGAACTTTAGGTAATCCGTAAATTCTAGGAATGTTAGTATCATGAACTAAATTATCTTTTTTTAATAATTCTTCACCGAAATATCCATTAATTCTCCAAGAATTTAACAATTTAAATGTTTTATTTTTTAATTCTTTTTCTGGGTTTTCATTTAATTTTTCATAAGTTTTGGTATCATTTAATAATTCTAGAATTTTTTTATTATAAGATTCCTTTTTTAGTATTACTGTAATGTTACTTTTATCTGCATGAGTTATTAGTAATTGTTTATTAGCTTTAATAAATGTTTGTGTTTTCTTAATGTTTTTTGCTAAAATTCTATCAACTTCTGTAATTTTATTATTCTGTAAAAAATTATTTGCTGTATTAATTATTCTGTGTCTTAATAATTCACGATCTTCAATATTTTCAATTAATCCAATATTTGACTCTATATCTTTAACCATATTCAAAATTATATGGCTTTTGTTTGTTAAAAAGGAAGAACTAAATTTATTCCCTAACCTTAAAATTTCATTAACATTGTGTGGAATATCAACATTACTAAAATTTATTATCCAAGGATCTTTAGTATCACAGTTATTTGTATCTTTATGCTTATGTATATTGATAGGTACTTGAACATTAAGTTTAATTTTTAAATTATGAAGTTTTTTATCCAATCTTTGTTTTTTTTTTTAAATTATTTTTTGAGGTATTTAATTGCATTTCTAAAATGTTTGTATATATATATATAAGTAGGTAATGAATTTCTTAAATTTATTTTGATGTTATTGAAATTTTGTTTTAAATATTTTAAATAGATATTTAAGTCTTTTATTTCATCATTAAGCAATCGATGTTCTAAAGATTCTACTATGAAATTAACATGGTTTTTTGCACTGTTTCTGAAAAATTGTAAATTTCTAACATTCCTAGTAGCATTAGTAATATTCTTTGGTAATAAATTGTGAAACCTACAATTGACAAGAAATGATTCTCTAGGTTTTAAATTATTAATTCTCTTCTTCAAATTGATGAACTTTTTAACACCTGTAAAAGAATTTGGAATATTATTTTTGACTTCGTTGAAATACATATTGCTGTGAAAAAGGATCATTATAAGAACTTAAATTACTTAATTTTAATTTTAAAAAAAATTACAATTGTTGGAAAATTGATACAATAACAAGTTAAATTTACTTTCGAAATAATTGAAAATTTGATCACATGAATCCTTTGTAATTGAAAGTGTTAGAAATCGATGACATGAATCCTTGATGATGATAAACTTCGAAATTTGTCAATAAAGATATGATAAAATTATGTCAAAAACATAATATTAGTTAGATTAGTAATGGTGTTAAAGCGATGTTGTTTGTTTGAGTAATGTAAGTTTATAAAAATAATACATGTAGATGGTAAAAGAAATTGACACACTTCAGACCAAAAGTAGATTTAGATGTTAAAAATCCTTTAAATCTGCCATTTATATCTGCCGTTTCGAAAACTTTGTCATTTTCCTCTTCAGGACGTAGAATTAAATTTCAAAGTTCGTCAAATTATTCGTCAATTATTATAAAATCATCTTCCTCCTCACATCTCTATAAATATGAAATAATGATTAGTTTTTGTAAATATCATTTG
Source organism: Andricus quercusramuli (assembly GCA_932178445.1). Classification (NCBI taxonomy): domain Eukaryota; kingdom Metazoa; phylum Arthropoda; class Insecta; order Hymenoptera; family Cynipidae; genus Andricus; species Andricus quercusramuli. Next base: position 9,045 of record CAKNXH010086119.1, on the reverse strand, counting down.
AATAGAAAAAACGTTCTTTTTTAGGTTAGAAATTTAAATTGAGAATATTTGAAAATTTGTTTACATAACTTCTAAATTTATACTGTTAAAAACATTTTAATACTGTAATTGACTTAGTTAAAGAGTCAAAGACTCCCCAACTTTTTTGCTTTATTATTTTATATTTATATTTTATATTATATTTATATTTATTATTTCATATTTATAGAGATATGAGGAGGAAGATGATTTTAGAATAATTGACGAATAATTTGACGAACTTTGAAATTTAATTCTACGTCCTGAAGAGGAAAACGACAAACTTTTCGAAACGTTGGCAGAAATAAAGGATTTTTAACATCTAAATCTACTTTTGGTCTGAAGTATGTCAATTTCTTTTACCATCTACATGTATTATTTTTGTAAACTTATATTACTCAGACAAACAACATCGCTTCAACACCATTACTAATCTAACTAATATTATGGAAAAGAAGTAAACTCCACACTAAATTTTTTAGATATTTCCATCATAAGAAAAGATAATGAAACTCTTCTAACAAACTGTTACCAGAAAAAACTTGGTCTGGCAGATATTTACATTTCTTATCACAACATCCATGGTCTCAAAAGAAGGGGATGATTTTTGGGCTTATTGATAGAGCTATACAATTGCCTTCTTTACTATATGCACTTAATTTAATTAATAAATTAATTAAAATAAAACAAAATTTCATAGCTTTTACAGTAGTTCCATATATTTCTGGTATTACTGATAAAATAGCTTCAATATTAAGACAAAAAGGCATTAAGGTCATTTTTAGACCAATCAAGTCTAATTTTAACTTATTTCCTTCTACTATGGACAAGTTGGATATTTGTTACAAAAGAAACATTGTTTACTGTTTTGATTGTTCTAACTGTGACAGTTGTTACATTGGACACACTGGTAGACCATTAGATTACAGAATTAAAGAACATCCACGTCATAATTCAAATACAGATAATATCACGGCACTCGAAAGACATAGAATTGCGACTGGTCATGATTTTGATTTCCAACATCCAAAGATTCTTGCTTGTGAAAAAAATTTAAACAAACGTTCAACTATTGAATCTTTCTACATAAATAGGGGGAAAAATGTGTTAATCTTAGATACGACAACTCCAGGCTTCCAGACTTTTATAGTTTATTATGTAAAAATTAATTTTAATTTACAATTTTATTTATAATAGATTTTTAAATTTTAGCGCCTTATGATTAATGTCCAGTTTTATTGACTTTAGGAATGTACAAATTGACTGTTAATGGATGACTTTGTAAACACTGGTTGAAATTTGACAGTTGAAAGACTTCATCCAAAACGTAGCCATTTCAAACTAAAATTTTCATTTTGTTTACTTGACCTTTGGCAGCGGAAAATTTATTTATACACCAAATAAGAGGTCAAAACTGAAGAAGAACGAAATAAAAATTGTTCTTCAAAGAAAAGTGTCCAACTCAGAATTAGAGTATTAGAATATATGGGTAGTTGTCAAATTGAAGGCAAACTTGAAGTCCCAGGAATATAACATTAACTTAGAAACTCGTGCTGATTTTTTTTTTAAATTCAATAAACACTTATTATCATCCGCTACAAAATGTTTAGTTCTTTTTTTTTCATTTTTTTCCTATTTACTTTAATTTAATAAAAGAACACCCGAAACGTCATTACCGTACGGCGTCCAAACCTCACTTTGCACAAGGATGAACTGATTTTCTCCTTTTTTTTAGACAATCACCTGAAAAACGCTCAACGTATCAAGTTTGTAAACTTCACATGAACACAAATTTAATGTATTCACATTTTTTAAGTCAAATAAATAATATTGTACAAGCCTTGAAGTCTGTCCCTCAATTTTTGCCATTTCAGACGTCATTACCGTACGTAATTATTTCTAGTAAAATATTGTAGTTAGAGTTGAGTAATGAATACAGTATAATATTAGGCGTATCATTTAATACAAGTTTTTATAAAATTGAGCTTAAAATATTAACTCTCTTTTTTGTGAATCCGATATCAAAACTGAAAAGTGCATTTTGACATCAAAAACGTCATTGCCGTACGTGCGTTAAAAACCATTTTCGGGGTGAAAAAAAATTATAAAAACCATTCCGTTACTTGCTTGGCGGTGTTTTCTTCAGTGCTGCCAGGTCTGGGGATTTTTCTTCAGATCTGAGGAGATTTTTGCGTGTCTACGATTTCTGAAGATTTTGAGGAAATGTTCTTAAAATCTGAGGATTTTTTTTCAATTGATCCTTTTTTTCAATTTGCTTCTATAAAAAGCAATTTTCTGCTATGCCTAATGATAAACGGCTGAATGTAGAACTAGTAAGGGAAACGCAATCATGGGACTGCACGGCACCGTGAGTTACGAGAGGAAAAAATTTCAACCACCAACCATAACCGTTTCTATTTCCCAGCCTCCCAATCATAATGACTCCAGACGAAAGAGAAAAAATAATACTAAAACTACATAAATTATGAAAGCTTGTGATAAATGATGTTCAAGAGTACATGTTTAATTATTATTGATGTAAGTAGCACGAAAGATTATTTATAAAATAACGTGATAATGTATGAGATTCGCAAATACCAAAGGGGGAAAGCACTGAGAATTGGTTTTAAGTAAAATTTAAAAAATACACATCGGAAAACAATGCAGTTAAATACAAGGATTGTTCGGCAAATTTCGTTAACCCAATTGGAGAAGTAGGAAAATAAGTATGTAAATTGAATACAAATTTTTGTTAGTAATCCTCGTATTTTACTAGCATTTATTTTCAGTGTGCATGTAACGTTTGAAAATATGTGTATCAATGTCAGTATAAGTATAGCTCCTTTGCAATGCAGTTTTTATTTCTTAGTAATTTCTGCGTTTTATGTTAGGACATTTATAGATATTTTGATAAATTGTGTGTTTGCATAGCCGAACTGTAGTAGGACTCCGATGCCTGAAGTCGACCGGATCTCTCTTTATAACATGTGAGATAGACAAAGACGTGCGATCGAATTTGAAACGGAAGATTCGAAACATCTCTTTCTACAAAGCAAAGTAGACCGAGAGGGGTTGGTAGTTTCGAAACAATAACTATGAGTTGTTCGAACACCATCAGAACCTCTTTGTTTACCTCATACGACAAAAAGAGTGGTTTCGAAACCTGCGATTCGAATACGATCACACCTCGTTGTCTATCTCACATGGTAGAAAGAGAGGTCCGATCGGCTTCAGGCATCGAAATATGTACTGTAAATATTAATATGTTTCGAGAGCTTTGTGCGCATGTTTGGTTTAGTGTACAATCATTTTCAATTCATATTTCTTAGGTATCTTCATAAAAATTTATATGATTAATGTCATGCTACAACTCAAATAGCTATGCCAACTTGAATAGTTCATAATAGTATTATTAATTATTTAAAAATTTGACTTTTGAAATCTGAAGAAATTCTGAAGAATTTTTTTGAATTGGTCTGGAGATTTTCTGAGGAAAAATCTGGGAGAGCTGAAGATTTATTTTTTTGCAACCTGGCAGCACTGGTTTTCTTTCATAAGTAGGTGACTTTCTACAATTGAAATCTGTTATTTTTTTACAAACATTAAAAAAGGTTAAACTTTAACATTTTTTTCGCATCATTACCGTACGGTACAATAGAACAGCGTACGACTGATTATATGCGCGTGTGCATGGATTCATTATTATTTATTATTTTCATAACTGCCCATTTTGTATTAAAAATTTTTACATGTGATAGTATTAATTTCCGTTATGGCATTTTTAATTCGTAATAATAATACGGTTGCCACTGTAGGTGCTAAAATTTGCCTACAATTTGACAATTACCCATATATCAAACCGCTTTTAATTTGCATATTAGAATATTCGAGAGAAAAATCTGGGTCACTGAATCACATTCTCGGTCATTTCCGGTTTTCCCGATTTTCCGGTCAGGCAGACACTCTGCTACTCGTATTTAAGTTAGAAACGATTTTAAAGCTGTTGATTAACGGGTAGCAGTAATTAAAATTCAAGTCAGGTTGAACTTCCTTTGCTGTCTCCTCCACTCACGAGTCTCCAACAACTTGTCGATATCCGGTACGACGTGTCTTAAATAAAATCGTACGTTTTCGCTAAATAAATCATTACAACGACTTAGCGAAAGTTGAGAGCTTCGGGCACCGTCACGACGAATCTAGTGTGCAACTCAAAAGTACCGACCGGTTCCGTGTTGAGTGCTCCCGCAAAACTTTTCGCAAGAGTTTACACAGATTCGTCTTCTCAAATGCGCGCAAACAATTTTAAAACCTCATTCCCCTTTCGGAAATAAATTATTATACAGTTTTTTTACATTCTCATCCTAACGAGAAGGTATTGATTTTATTATTTTTATTTTATGAACGTTATTATAGTTTTTAACGCACGTACGGGAATGACGCTCTTCTTCTCAAAATGCAATTTTCAGTTTTAATATCGAATTCACTAAAAAAAGGGAATATTTTAAGCTCAGTGTTATAGAATCTTGTATTAAACAATACGCTCTATATTTCTCTATTTATTACTCAACTGTAACTACAATATTTTACTATAAAAAAATACGTACGGTAATGACGTCTGAAATTACAAAAATCGAGGGACAGACTTTAAGGTTTTTAAATTATTCATTCAAGTTGAAAAATGTGCATAAATTAAATTTATGTTCATCTAAAGTTCACAAACATAATACGTTTTTTCAGGTTACTGCTTAAAAAAAGGAGAAAATCAGTTTATCCTTGTGTAAAGTGAGGTTGGGACGCCGTACGGTAATGACGTTTGGGGTGTTCTTATTTTAAATTGACGTAAATAGGAACAGAAATGAAAACAAAAAACTGACCATTTTGTAGAGGATGATAATAAGTATTTTTTAAATTAAAGAAAAAAATGTGGAAAAAATTTTTACAAGAAAGAACAACATTTCTACAATTGTGGAAATCAATGTTCAAAATTAAGCAAGTTACACATTTTAACGTTTTTAAAACTAAAATTAAATCAATTTAAATTTAAAACTGAAGAAGATTTCGAAATATAAAACACTAAATTTTGATTTTTGAAGATTTCGAAATGAAGTGTAAAAGATTTTTAAGGATCTTTATAGGTTAAAAAAAATTCTTAAGTTTGCTGATAAAATTCAAAATGATGTTTTTGTTGTTAAAAAATTAGTTCAAAAAGAATATTTAGTAAGATTTTCAAATTTTTCAAAAAATTGTAGGAAAAATTCCAAGTTCCAAGATCATAAAATTATTATTATGTTCCTGAAAAATTTTTTAATGATTTTTTCAAAGCAAATTTTTAAGAGAATATTTTAAAAAATTCAAAAAAAATTGTAATATATAAATTAATGTTTCTAGCTTCAAATTGATTTTTTCAAATCTTCCAATTCTAGAATGTATGAAAATTAAAATTTTCAAGATTCCGAAATAAAATTTTAAAGCTTTTTGAGGATCTTTAGAGGTTTGAAAAAAATCTTAAGTTTGCTGGGAATATTCAAAATGATTTTTCATTTTGAAAAATTATTTTCAGAGAATATTTAAAAATATTTATGATAAAATTTTGATTGGTAAATAACAATTGAACAATTATCAATTTGTAAAATAATCAAGTGAGTTAAAAATATATTTTGTAGTTTTGTAAAGATTCCAAAATAATTTAAAATGTTAAAAGATTTCAAAACATTTAAAAAACAGTGTAGGTTTTTGAAGATTTCAAACACAAAATTTATTATCTTTTTAAGCATTTTTAAAGGTTTGAAACGAATGAAAAATTCGCATCAAAATTCCTAAATAAACTAAAAATTTTTGTTTGAAAAATTAATTTAAAAAGAATAGTAAAATTATCAAATTTTTCAAAAAATAATCTGGATGATTTTAAACTATTTTTTTACTTTTGTAGGATTTTAAAGAAATTGTAGGGAAAATTCCCAATTCCAGGATAATAAAATTATTATTATATTCCTGGAAAATTTTTCAATGATTTTTCAGAGCAAATTTTTAAGAGAATATTCAAAAAGATTTTAAAATAAATTGTAATATATAAATTAATGTTTCTAGCTTGAAATTGCTGAAAATTATATAATTTTGAAAATTTATCAATTTTGACAAGAAAGTACAACATTTCTACAATTGTAGAAATCAATGTTCGAAATTAATCAAGTTACACATTTTAACGTTTTTAAAACTGAAATTAAATTAATTTAAATTCGAAAATTAAAAAAAATTTCGAAAAATAAAAAAATAAATTCAGATTTTTGAAGATTTCGAAATGAAATGTTAATGATTTTTAAGGATCTTTAAAGGTTTTAAAAAAAAATTTTCAAGTTTGCTGGTAAAATTCAAAATGATTTTTTGTTGTTGAAAATTTAGTTCAAAAAGAATATTTAGTAAGATTTTCAAATTTTTGAAAAAATAATCTGTATGATTTTAAGCTATTTTTTTACTTTTGTAGGATTTTCAAAAAATTGTAGGAAAAATTCCAAGTTCCAAGATCATAAAATCATTATTATGTTCCTGGAAAATTTTTTAATGATTTTTTCAAAGCAAATTCTTAAGAGAATATTTTTTAAAAAATTCAAAAAAAATGTAATATATAAATTAATATTCCTAGCTTAATGGCTTAAAATGATACAATTCTGAAAATTTATCAATTTTTTGATTCACTCTACAATTCATAGCATTGAAAATGATAGTGTAGATTTCTTTTTTTTTAATCTTTTAACTCTAGAATGTATGAAAATTAAAATTTTGAAGATTTCGAAATAAAATTTTGAAGCATTTTAAAGATCTTTAAATGTTTACAAAAAAAAAAATCTTAAATTTACTGGGAAAATTCAAAATGATTTTTTATTGCAAAAAATCAATTTTAGAGAATATTTAAAAAGATTTTTAAAGAAATTTTGATTGGTAAATGGCAATTGAACAATTATTAATTTGGAAAACATTCGAATAAGTTTAAAATATATTTAGAAGCTTTGAAAAGATACCAAAATAATTTGAAAGGAAAACAAATTTCAAAACATTTAAAACACAATGTAGATTTTTGAAGATTCCAAACACAAAATTTAGAAGCTTCTTAAGCATTCTTAAAGGTTTCAAACAAATGAAAAATTTGCATCAAAATTCCTAGAAAAACTAACCATTTTATTGGAAAAATTAATTTAAAAAGAATATTTAATAAGATTTTTAATTTTTTTTTTGAAAAATGATCTGGATGATTTTGAGCTAATTTCGTTGTTTTTGTAGGATTTTAACAAAGTTATAGGAAAAATTCCAAATTCCAAAATAATAAAATTATTATTAAATTCCTGGAAAATTTTCACGATTTTTCTAAAACAAATTTTTAAGAGAATATTTAAGAAGATTGCAAAACAAATTTTAATCTATGAATTAATGTTTCTAGCTGAAAATTGCTTAAAATGATTTAATTTTTTTAATTTTTTCATTCACTCTGCAATTTATGGAAGAAGATTTCGAAATGAAATTTCAAAGCTTTTCAAGGATCTTTGAAGGTTTTAAATTTTTTGTAATTCTTAATTTTGCTGTGAAAATACAAAATAATTTTCTATTTTGAACAATTCATTTTAGCGAATATTTAAAAAGATTTTTACTAACATTTTGACTGATAAATGACAATTGAACAATTATTAATTTGGAAAATAATCGATCAATTTATTTTGTTTCGAATATCAATTCAACTATCTACTGGATTGTGTTTCATTGGATCTCAAAACAGTGAAGGTACGTGGGTTAGCTTCCACTGATGACAAAATTAATGGCAGAATCAATCGAGGACTTGCAAAGAATGTTGTCCTAAATGATGAGAGATTAGAAAAAGTTGAAAACAACGTATATCTGGGTAGCCTATTCACTAGCGACGGAAAGATAGATGGGGAGTTAGATAGCATACATGAAGATAAGAAGGTTATAGATAGAGCAGGATCCATTATCAGAAGTAAAAACAAATTATTGTTATTAATTCCCGATAAACATCCTTATCTGGTATCTTTTCATTTCTGGTGAACGTGTGTGTATTCAGAAGGTTTTCATCACCACAGAAATGGCTGCCAGAAAATTTCTCCCTTCTTCTAACACCACCTCGGAGGGCTGATAGCGACACGCGATAGGCGACCTCGGTCCTATATGGGTTGCATACTAACCATTTCACGGGTCGGCAGTAAATCTTTGAGAATTATCCTGAAGGAATAAGGAGCGTGGGAACCAGGAAGGACTTGTCCAAGGTTCAGTTAAGACAGGGCTTGTTTAGGTGGTTCAAAAAAGTCGGTTTTTAGAATAATACAAAATACGGCTACAAAAATGAATTATTTGATCTAATATTTTTAACACATTATTTAAAGGCTTATACATGTGCCTGACCATAGCTCTTTTTTCGAAAAATGGTCTTCTTGTTTTTTTTTTTGCTGTTAATTGAAACGCACTTTGAAACTGCGAGCGCCTGTTTCCGGTTCATCATGGGTTTTAACATATTTTCAAATAACAAAAAAAAAAAAGAATATGACCATTTTTCGAAAAAAGAGCTATGGTCAGGCATATGTATAAGCCTTTAAATTGTGTGGTAAAAATATTAGATCAAATAATTCATTTTTGTAGCCGTATTTTGTATTATTCTATAACCAGACTCTTTTAAAGCACCTTAAGTATGTCCTCTTTATGGAGAAATTAAGAGGCTAGTATGGCACTGCCATACTATCCCACTCTCTTAACTTTTCTCACTAGCCTCCCTCACTTTCAATCATTTCGCTTACTTCCTCTCACTTCCTAACCCTAATTTCCCCTCACTTCCTCTACTAACCCTCCCCTCATTTCCCCTTTTTCTCCTCTGCTCATTTTCTCTTACTCCTACTTCCCCTCCTCTGATTTGACCAACTTTGACACTCATTTCTCTTTATTTCCCTCTTCTTATTTTCTCTCACTGCCCCTACTAGCCCACCCCTCATTTCCCTTACTCCTCCTCCGCTCATTTTCTCTCACTTCTCA
>CAKNXH010086117.1:0-15074 GCA_932178445.1 Andricus quercusramuli | reverse complement strand
ATGAACTGGTTAATTAATTATAATTTGATTCAATTGAAACTTATATTTTCTGTAATTAGTTTCGAAAGTTATTAATAAGTCAAATATTCAGAAATGAAAGCTCAAATTCAAGGAAATATATCAAGTAAAAATTATGTGAATATTTTAATGAAAGTTATAGTTTAAAGCTTCTTATTTTTTGAACTGATGAGTTGTGTGATCAAAAAAAGGAGGAGGAAAACAAAAGGTTTGAAGAAGAAGCGGAGACTGGGATGGATGAAGAGGTTTGGAAGGTTGTAAATAAAGAGAGAAGAAGAAGCAAAAGAGTAAACCAGGATATTGAGATGATAGAATGGAAAAATATTTAATGGAATTACTAGGAGGGGTAGAGAGGAAAGTTAGGAAAGGAGGAAAATATGGTAGGGAAACAGATGAGGAGGACATTGCAAGGGAGGAAATAGTCAAGGTATTAGGGATGATGAAAGATGGAAAGGCACCTGGTATAGATGATATTCCAAATGAAGTAAGGAAATATGGTTGGACAGAATTAAAGGAATGGGCATGGATAATGGGCAATAGAGTATGGAGAGGAGAGGAGTGGTCAGAGTTATGGGAAGAAGGAGAAGTTATACCAATAGTGAAGACAGGCAAATGGGAGGAGGTTAATGATTAGAGAGGAGTGACACTAATGCCAACACTATATAAAGTATATGTGGCTGTTTTATCGAAAGGTCAAAAGAAGAAGTTGTGGAGAAAAAGATAGAGCCACCCAATCAGACAGGAATTTGAAAAGGGATGGGAGTGATCGACGATATATATGTTCTGCACTATTTAGTAAATAAGAGAATTAAAAGGGAGAAAGGGGCAATGATAGCAATGTTTGTGGACCTAACGGCGGCGTTTGACTCATTAGACCGTGCTGAGATAGAAAAAATTATGGTGAAAAAGGGGATACGAGAGGGATTAACAAAGAGAGTATCGGAAATTTTTAGAGAGACAAAATGCAAGGTAAAAGTAGGAGAGCAAGTGGGAGATAGTTTCTGGTTGGTGATAGGAGTAAGGCAAGGATGTCCTCTGAGCCCACTTTTATTTATTATATTAATATCAGACTTGGAAGAAGAAATGAAAATAAAGGATGGGAAGGAGTTGGGATAGGGAACGAAAATATATATACACTGGCATACGCGGACGATATAGTATTGATGGTAGAGGATAAAGAAGGGATGATGGGCTTAATTACAGGATTAGAGAAATACTTAGATGGGAAAAAGTTGAATTTAAATGTAGAAAAGACAAAGATAATGAGGTTTAGAAAAGGAGGAGGAAGAAAGGAGGAATGGACGGGTAGATGGAAGGGAATAAAATTAAATGAAGTAAAAGAGTTTAAGTATTTGGGATATAACTTGCAAGCAAATGGAGATCATAGAGCTCACATAAGAGAAAGTATTAAAAAAGCAGCAGGGGTAATGAAACAGATATGGAGAATAGGAGAAAGAAGGTTTCAAACAAAATTTGAGAAGGAGAATGTGATTATTTGATACGCTGGTATGGCTGGTATCAGGTTACGGAGCTGGTTACGGGGATGGGAAGAAATGGAAGAGATTGAGACTTTACAAGAAAGGTATATAAGGTGTACGCTAGGGGTAGACGAGAGGGCGCCGGGATATATGGTGAGAGAAGCAACGCAAAGGGATAAATTAAGTACTAGAGCGGGAAAGAGGGCATGGAATTTTGAGACTAAGCTGTGGGAGGGAAAGGGAGGGGAGTTAGCGAGGAAGTGTTTGATGGTGGTAGAAGAGAGGAGAGGGAGGGCGATGGAATTAACGAGATTGGAAGAAGAAAGCAGGGAGTTCTTAGAGAGATAGATGATGTGACTGGAGTCAACTACGAAGAAGTGGAAGAAAGGGAGAGAGAAAGACAATTAATAGGAAGATGGGGGATGATTGAGGAATTAAAATATAATATATTGTATAAGATGATAAAAAAGGAAGAAGTACAAAAGTATTTCAAAGAGGGATGGGGAGAGAAAATATGGACCAGAGTAGCAAGGTTTAGATTGGGAAACGAGTATGTATGGGGAGAAGAAAGATAACAGGAAGTGCAAAATTTGAGAATAGGAAGAGGAAACATGGGAGCATGTATGGGAAGGATGTAGGAGAGGAATGGAAGATAAAGGAAGCTGGCAAGAGAATGTGGTAATGATTCTAGGGGAGGATGGTTTAGGGGAAGAATGGATGAAGGAGTTAGAGGGTGCTAGGGGAGCAAATGAGAAAGAATGAAGTCCCTTAGAGGAAACATTATGAATAAAGAAAAAGTACATCTAATCCAATTACGCATTGTCCGCCAATGTTTGTGATGTTGCGAAATAATGATTTGAATTTAATTTTCAGAATTATTTGTGAATATGTTTCAATTTTCTCTGAAATTACTATAAAAGGTTACTTATAAATCGAATTTTCAGAAATTGAAATTGAATATTGGCTATAATTTCTATGATAAAAGATTATTTATGTTGAAATACCTCTATTCCAATTGTATTTATTAAAATAACTGTTCATTGCTTTTTATGTTGTGAAATGATTAATTAATATATACATTTTTTTTTATTTTTCTGGAATTAGTTTTAAAAGTCATTAATAAATTAAATGTATAGAAATGCAATTTCAAATGAAAAACTGATTGACTGATTCTATTTTATGAATAAATTAAATTTTCAGGAATAAAAGATCAAATCCTTCATATGAAAAAAGGTCCCCAACATCTTGTGTAAGATTGTAGTATAGAAGGAATCTTTATTTAATCGAATATTGGATATGATTTGCATAATAAAAGTTTATTTATATTTAAAATACTTGTATTCTAATTTCATAATTTTCGAAATGATTGCGATGTTGTGAGATAATTATCTAAATAATCTTCAAACTTATTTGTAAATGTTTTCTAAGTTTTTATGAAATTAGTTTAAAATATTATGAATAATTGAAATTTTCAGAAAAATATAAGGTGGAAATCATTTTGATGTTTCAATGCAAATAATATGGTTGATCGATTTTTATGAAAAAAATGTTTTTCTTCTTTTTCTTTAATATATCTCCATTACAATGATATAATTTTTTTTAAATGTTCGTGATGTTGTGAAGTGAGTATCCGAATTCAATTTTCAAAATTATATCTGCATATATTTCAATTTCTCCTGGTATTACTTTGGAAGGTTATGAATAATTTAAATTGTCAGATAAATATTAAATTTCGATGAAAATAATTGCTTGAGGGTTTTTATGTTGTGAACTGTTTAATTAATTATTAGCTGATTTATTTTAACCGCAAAATTGAATTACATAAATATTTAATTTCAATTGTTTTAAATTAAAAATCATAAATTGATCATTTACTTCCAGGTTTTTTAATTGAATACTGCATATAATTTGTACAATAAAAGTGTATTTAAATTTAATATACCACTGATTACATTATTTTTGAAATGATGCTGATGTTGTGAAACGAGTGTCTTCATTCAATTTTTAAAATTATATGTGAATATGATCTTATTTTCTCTGAAATTAGTATGGAAGGTTACTAATATATTAAATTTTCAGAAATGATAGTGAATTTTTTTCTCAATATAGTATACAAATTATTACAATGTATGAATGAAAATTATAGTTGAATGTTTATTATGTTATAAGCAAATTAATTAATTATTAGCTGATTATTTTTTCCAACAATTTTAAATTACATGATGATTTAATTTTAATTTCGTTTGATTACGTAGCATGAACTGATCATTTACTTCAAGGTGATATAATTGACTATTGACTATACATTGTATAATAAGAGTTTGTTAATGTTTAAAATACCTCTATTCAAATTATATATTTTTTTTAATTTTGGGATGTTGTGAAATGAGTATCTGAATTTTCATTTCGAAATTCTGTGCACATATATTTTAATTCTCTCTGGAATAGTTTAAAGGATTATTAATAATTCAAATTTTCACAAAAATATTAAGTAAAAATTGTTTCAATGATTCAATGAAAATAATTCTTCACATCTTTTTGTGTTGTGAAATCAAGAATTTGATTGTTCAAGGAATTTGAAGGAATAAATAGTGATTCGAAAATTGAGTAAAGGAGAAACATGAACAAAAAAGTTGGCGCGCGCTTGCGCGCGCACATAATAGTCTAGTTGATAACTAAATCAAGTGGTACATTTGTGAATAATGAAGAAACATCTAATGAAACCATGATATGATCAGATGGAACTGTTTTATTAATTATTTTATTTTTAAATTTAAAAGAATTTTTTACTTGATATTTTGGTACTATTAGTGCTTTTTTAAGAATATTATTAAAAATATTAGCCATTTTATAAGTAGGTGAGTTAATTAGTGAAACTACAGGTCGAAGTGGACAATTCTCTTTATGAACTTTAGGTAATCCGTAAATTCTAGGAATGTTAGTATCATGAACTAAAATATCTTTTCTTAATAATTCTTCACCTAAATATCCATTAATTCTCCGAGAATTTAACAATTTGAATGTTTTATTTTTTAATTCTTTTTCTGGGTTTTCATTTAATTTTTCATAAGTTTTGGTATCATTTAATAATTCTAGAATTTTTTTATTATAAGATTCCTTTTTTAGTATTACTGTAATGTTACTTTTATCTGCATGAGTTATTAGTAATTGTTTATTAACTTTAATAAATTTTTGTGTTTTCTTAATGTTTTTTGCTAAAATTCTATCAACTTCTGTAATTTTATTATTCTGTAAAAAATTATTTGCTGTATTAATTATTCTGTGTCTTAATAATTCACGATCTTCAATATTTTCAATTAATCCAATATTTGACTCTATATCTTTAACCATATTCAAAATTATATGGCTTTTGTTTGTTAAAAAGGAAGAACTAAATTTATTCCCCAACCTTAAAATTTCATTAACATTGTGTGGAATATCAACATTACTAAAATTTATTATCCAAGGATCTTTAGTATCACAGTTATTTGTATCTTTATGCTTATGTATATTGATAGGTACTTGAACATTAAGTTTAATTTTTAAATTATGAAGTTTTTTATCCAATCTTTGTTTTTTTTTAAATTATTTTTTGAGGTATTTAATTGCATTTCTAAAATGTTTGTATATATATAAGTAGGTAATGAATTTCTTAAATTTATTTTGATGTTATTGAAATTTTGTTTTAAATATTTTAAATAGATATTTAAGTCTTTTATTTCATCATTAAGCAATCGATGTTCTAAAGATTCTACTATGAAATTAACATGGTTTTTTGCACTGTTTCTGAAAAATTGTAAATTTCTAACATTCCTAGTAGCATTAGTAATATTCTTTGGTAATAAATTGTGAAACCTACAATTGACAAGAAATGATTCTCTAGGTTTTAAATTATTAATTCTCTTCTTCAAATTGATGAACTTTTTAACACCTGTAAAAGAATTTGGAATATTATTTTTGACTTCGTTGAAATACATATTGCTGTGAAAAAGGATCATTATAAGAACTTAAATTACTTAATTTTAATTTTAAAAAAAATTACAATTGTTGGAAAATTGATACAATAACAAGTTAAATTTACTTTCGAAATAATTGAAAATTTGATCACATGAATCCTTTGTAATTGAAATTGTTAGAATTCGATGACATGAATCCTTGATGATGATAAACTTCGAAATTTGTCAATAAAGATATGATAAAATTATGTCAAAAACATAATATTAGTTAGATTAGTAATGGTGTTAAAGCGATGTTGTTTGTTTGAGTAATGTAAGTTTATAAAAATAATACATGTAGATGGTAAAAGAAATTGACACACTTCAGACCAAAAGTAGATTTAGATGTTAAAAATCCTTTAAATCTGCCATTTATATCTGCCGTTTCGAAAACTTTGTCATTTTCCTCTTCAGGACGTAGAATTAAATTTCAAAGTTCGTCAAATTATTCGTCAATTATTATAAAATCATCTTCCTCCTCACATCTCTATAAATATGAAATAATGATTAGTTTTTGTAAATATCATTTGAATAGAAAAAACGTTCTTTTTTAGGTTAGAAATTTAAATTGAGAATATTTGAAAATTTGTTTACATAACTTCTAAATTTATACTGTTAAAAACATTTTAATACTGTAATTGACTTAGTTAAAGAGTCAAAGACTCCCCAACTTTTTTGCTTTATTATTTTATATTTATATTTTATATTATATTTATATTTATTATTTCATATTTATAGAGATATGAGGAGGAAGATGATTTTAGAATAATTGACGAATAATTTGACGAACTTTGAAATTTAATTCTACGTCCTGAAGAGGAAAACGACAAACTTTTCGAAACGTTGGCAGAAATAAAGGATTTTTAACATCTAAATCTACTTTTGGTCTGAAGTATGTCAATTTCTTTTACCATCTACATGTATTATTTTTGTAAACTTATATTACTCAGACAAACAACATCGCTTCAACACCATTACTAATCTAACTAATATTATGGAAAAGAAGTAAACTCCACACTAAATTTTTTAGATATTTCCATCATAAGAAAAGATAATGAAACTCTTCTAACAAACTGTTACCAGAAAAAACTTGGTCTGGCAGATATTTACATTTCTTATCACAACATCCATGGTCTCAAAAGAAGGGGATGATTTTTGGGCTTATTGATAGAGCTATACAATTGCCTTCTTTACTATATGCACTTAATTTAATTAATAAATTAATTAAAATAAAACAAAATTTCATAGCTTTTACAGTAGTTCCATATATTTCTGGTATTACTGATAAAATAGCTTCAATATTAAGACAAAAAGGCATTAAGGTCATTTTTAGACCAATCAAGTCTAATTTTAACTTATTTCCTTCTACTATGGACAAGTTGGATATTTGTTACAAAAGAAACATTGTTTACTGTTTTGATTGTTCTAACTGTGACAGTTGTTACATTGGACACACTGGTAGACCATTAGATTACAGAATTAAAGAACATCCACGTCATAATTCAAATACAGATAATATCACGGCACTCGAAAGACATAGAATTGCGACTGGTCATGATTTTGATTTCCAACATCCAAAGATTCTTGCTTGTGAAAAAAATTTAAACAAACGTTCAACTATTGAATCTTTCTACATAAATAGGGGGAAAAATGTGTTAATCTTAGATACGACAACTCCAGGCTTCCAGACTTTTATAGTTTATTATGTAAAAATTAATTTTAATTTACAATTTTATTTATAATAGATTTTTAAATTTTAGCGCCTTATGATTAATGTCCAGTTTTATTGACTTTAGGAATGTACAAATTGACTGTTAATGGATGACTTTGTAAACACTGGTTGAAATTTGACAGTTGAAAGACTTCATCCAAAACGTAGCCATTTCAAACTAAAATTTTCATTTTGTTTACTTGACCTTTGGCAGCGGAAAATTTATTTATACACCAAATAAGAGGTCAAAACTGAAGAAGAACGAAATAAAAATTGTTCTTCAAAGAAAAGTGTCCAACTCAGAATTAGAGTATTAGAATATATGGGTAGTTGTCAAATTGAAGGCAAACTTGAAGTCCCAGGAATATAACATTAACTTAGAAACTCGTGCTGATTTTTTTTTTAAATTCAATAAACACTTATTATCATCCGCTACAAAATGTTTAGTTCTTTTTTTTTCATTTTTTTCCTATTTACTTTAATTTAATAAAAGAACACCCGAAACGTCATTACCGTACGGCGTCCAAACCTCACTTTGCACAAGGATGAACTGATTTTCTCCTTTTTTTTAGACAATCACCTGAAAAACGCTCAACGTATCAAGTTTGTAAACTTCACATGAACACAAATTTAATGTATTCACATTTTTTAAGTCAAATAAATAATATTGTACAAGCCTTGAAGTCTGTCCCTCAATTTTTGCCATTTCAGACGTCATTACCGTACGTAATTATTTCTAGTAAAATATTGTAGTTAGAGTTGAGTAATGAATACAGTATAATATTAGGCGTATCATTTAATACAAGTTTTTATAAAATTGAGCTTAAAATATTAACTCTCTTTTTTGTGAATCCGATATCAAAACTGAAAAGTGCATTTTGACATCAAAAACGTCATTGCCGTACGTGCGTTAAAAACCATTTTCGGGGTGAAAAAAAATTATAAAAACCATTCCGTTACTTGCTTGGCGGTGTTTTCTTCAGTGCTGCCAGGTCTGGGGATTTTTCTTCAGATCTGAGGAGATTTTTGCGTGTCTACGATTTCTGAAGATTTTGAGGAAATGTTCTTAAAATCTGAGGATTTTTTTTCAATTGATCCTTTTTTTCAATTTGCTTCTATAAAAAGCAATTTTCTGCTATGCCTAATGATAAACGGCTGAATGTAGAACTAGTAAGGGAAACGCAATCATGGGACTGCACGGCACCGTGAGTTACGAGAGGAAAAAATTTCAACCACCAACCATAACCGTTTCTATTTCCCAGCCTCCCAATCATAATGACTCCAGACGAAAGAGAAAAAATAATACTAAAACTACATAAATTATGAAAGCTTGTGATAAATGATGTTCAAGAGTACATGTTTAATTATTATTGATGTAAGTAGCACGAAAGATTATTTATAAAATAACGTGATAATGTATGAGATTCGCAAATACCAAAGGGGGAAAGCACTGAGAATTGGTTTTAAGTAAAATTTAAAAAATACACATCGGAAAACAATGCAGTTAAATACAAGGATTGTTCGGCAAATTTCGTTAACCCAATTGGAGAAGTAGGAAAATAAGTATGTAAATTGAATACAAATTTTTGTTAGTAATCCTCGTATTTTACTAGCATTTATTTTCAGTGTGCATGTAACGTTTGAAAATATGTGTATCAATGTCAGTATAAGTATAGCTCCTTTGCAATGCAGTTTTTATTTCTTAGTAATTTCTGCGTTTTATGTTAGGACATTTATAGATATTTTGATAAATTGTGTGTTTGCATAGCCGAACTGTAGTAGGACTCCGATGCCTGAAGTCGACCGGATCTCTCTTTATAACATGTGAGATAGACAAAGACGTGCGATCGAATTTGAAACGGAAGATTCGAAACATCTCTTTCTACAAAGCAAAGTAGACCGAGAGGGGTTGGTAGTTTCGAAACAATAACTATGAGTTGTTCGAACACCATCAGAACCTCTTTGTTTACCTCATACGACAAAAAGAGTGGTTTCGAAACCTGCGATTCGAATACGATCACACCTCGTTGTCTATCTCACATGGTAGAAAGAGAGGTCCGATCGGCTTCAGGCATCGAAATATGTACTGTAAATATTAATATGTTTCGAGAGCTTTGTGCGCATGTTTGGTTTAGTGTACAATCATTTTCAATTCATATTTCTTAGGTATCTTCATAAAAATTTATATGATTAATGTGATGCTACAACTCAAATAGCTATGCCAACTTGAATAGTTCATAATAGTATTATTAATTATTTAAAAATTTGACTTTTGAAATCTGAAGAAATTCTGAAGAATTTTTTTGAATTGGTCTGGAGATTTTCTGAGGAAAAATCTGGGAGAGCTGAAGATTTATTTTTTTGCAACCTGGCAGCACTGGTTTTCTTTCATAAGTAGGTGACTTTCTACAATTAAAATCTGTTATTTTTTTACAAACATTAAAAAAGGTTAAACTTTAACATTTTTCTCGCATCATTACCGTACGGTACAATAGAACAGCGTAGGACTGATTATATGCGCGTGTGCATGGATTCATTATTATTTCTTATTTTCATAACTGCCCATTTTGTATTAAAAATTTTTACATGTGATGATATTAATTTCCGTTATGGAATTTTTAATTCGTAATAATAATACGGTTGCCACTGTAGGTGCTAAAATTTGCCTACAATTTGACAATTACCCATATATCAAACCACTTTTAATTTGCATATTAGAATATTCGAGAGAAAAATCTGGGTCACTGAATCACATTCTCGGGCATTTCCGGTTTTCCCGATTTTCCGGTCAGGCAGACACTCTGCTACTCGTATTTAAGTTAGAAACGATTTTAAAGCTGTTGATTAACGGGTAGCAGTAATTAAAATTCAAGTCAGGCTGAACTTCCTTTGCTGTCTCCTCCACTCACGAGTCTCCAACAACTTGTCGATATCCGGTACGACGTGTCTTAAATAAAATCGTACGTTTTCGCTAAATAAATCATTACAACGACTTAACGAAAGTTGAGAGCTTCGGGCACCGTCACGACGAATCTAGTGTGCAACTCAAAAGTACCGACTGGTTCCGTGTTGAGTGCTCCCGCAAAACTTTCCGCAAGAGTTTACACAGATTCGTCTTCTCAAATGCGCGCAAACAATTTTAAAACCTCATTCCCCTTTCGGAAATAAATTATTATACAGTTTTTTTACATTCTCATCCTAACGAGAAGGTATTGATTTTATTATTTTTATTTTATGAACGTTATTATAGTTTTTAACGCACGTACGGGAATGACGCTCTTCTTCTCAAAATGCAATTTTCAGTTTTAATATCGAATTCACTAAAAAAAGGGAATATTTTAAGCTCAGTGTTATAGAATCTTGTATTAAACAATACGCTCTATATTTCTCTATTTATTACTCAACTGTAACTACAATATTTTACTATAAAAAAATACGTACGGTAATGACGTCTGAAATTACAAAAATCGAGGGACAGACTTTAAGGTTTTTAAATTATTCATTCAAGTTGAAAAATGTGCATAAATTAAATTTATGTTCATCTAAAGTTCACAAACATAATACGTTTTTTCAGGTTACTGCTTAAAAAAAGGAGAAAATCAGTTTATCCTTGTGTAAAGTGAGGTTGGGACGCCGTACGGTAATGACGTTTGGGGTGTTCTTATTTTAAATTGACGTAAATAGGAACAGAAATGAAAACAAAAAACTGACCATTTTGTAGAGGATGATAATAAGTATTTTTTAAATTAAAGAAAAAAATGTGGAAAAAATTTTTACAAGAAAGAACAACATTTCTACAATTGTGGAAATCAATGTTCAAAATTAAGCAAGTTACACATTTTAACGTTTTTAAAACTAAAATTAAATCAATTTAAATTTAAAACTGAAGAAGATTTCGAAATATAAAACACTAAATTTTGATTTTTGAAGATTTCGAAATGAAGTGTAAAAGATTTTTAAGGATCTTTATAGGTTAAAAAAAATTCTTAAGTTTGCTGATAAAATTCAAAATGATGTTTTTGTTGTTAAAAAATTAGTTCAAAAAGAATATTTAGTAAGATTTTCAAATTTTTCAAAAAATTGTAGGAAAAATTCCAAGTTCCAAGATCATAAAATTATTATTATGTTCCTGAAAAATTTTTTAATGATTTTTTCAAAGCAAATTTTTAAGAGAATATTTTAAAAAATTCAAAAAAAATTGTAATATATAAATTAATGTTTCTAGCTTCAAATTGATTTTTTCAAATCTTCCAATTCTAGAATGTATGAAAATTAAAATTTTCAAGATTCCGAAATAAAATTTTAAAGCTTTTTGAGGATCTTTAGAGGTTTGAAAAAAATCTTAAGTTTGCTGGGAATATTCAAAATGATTTTTCATTTTGAAAAATTATTTTCAGAGAATATTTAAAAATATTTATGATAAAATTTTGATTGGTAAATAACAATTGAACAATTATCAATTTGTAAAATAATCAAGTGAGTTAAAAATATATTTTGTAGTTTTGTAAAGATTCCAAAATAATTTAAAATGTTAAAAGATTTCAAAACATTTAAAAAACAGTGTAGGTTTTTGAAGATTTCAAACACAAAATTTATTATCTTTTTAAGCATTTTTAAAGGTTTGAAACGAATGAAAAATTCGCATCAAAATTCCTAAATAAACTAAAAATTTTTGTTTGAAAAATTAATTTAAAAAGAATAGTAAAATTATCAAATTTTTCAAAAAATAATCTGGATGATTTTAAACTATTTTTTTACTTTTGTAGGATTTTAAAGAAATTGTAGGGAAAATTCCCAATTCCAGGATAATAAAATTATTATTATATTCCTGGAAAATTTTTCAATGATTTTTCAGAGCAAATTTTTAAGAGAATATTCAAAAAGATTTTAAAATAAATTGTAATATATAAATTAATGTTTCTAGCTTGAAATTGCTGAAAATTATATAATTTTGAAAATTTATAAATTTTGACAAGAAAGTACAACATTTCTACAATTGTAGAAATCAATGTTCGAAATTAATCAAGTTACACATTTTAACGTTTTTAAAACTGAAATTAAATTAATTTAAATTCGAAAATTAAAAAAAATTTCGAAAAATAAAAAAATAAATTCAGATTTTTGAAGATTTCGAAATGAAATGTTAATGATTTTTAAGGATCTTTAAAGGTTTTAAAAAAAAATTTTCAAGTTTGCTGGTAAAATTCAAAATGATTTTTTGTTGTTGAAAAACTAGTTCAAAAAGAATATTTAGTAAGATTTTCAAATTTTTGAAAAAATAATCTGTATGATTTTAAGCTATTTTTTTACTTTTGTAGGATTTTCAAAAAATTGTAGGAAAAATTCCAAGTTCCAAGATCATAAAATCATTATTATGTTCCTGGAAAATTTTTTAATGATTTTTTCAAAGCAAATTCTTAAGAGAATATTTTTTAAAAAATTCAAAAAAAATGTAATATATAAATTAATATTCCTAGCTTAATGGCTTAAAATGATACAATTCTGAAAATTTATCAATTTTTTGATTCACTCTACAATTCATAGCATTGAAAATGATAGTGTAGATTTCTTTTTTTTTAATCTTTTAACTCTAGAATGTATGAAAATTAAAATTTTGAAGATTTCGAAATAAAATTTTGAAGCATTTTAAAGATCTTTAAATGTTTACAAAAAAAAAAATCTTAAATTTACTGGGAAAATTCAAAATGATTTTTTATTGCAAAAAATCAATTTTAGAGAATATTTAAAAAGATTTTTAAAGAAATTTTGATTGGTAAATGGCAATTGAACAATTATTAATTTGGAAAACATTCGAATAAGTTTAAAATATATTTAGAAGCTTTGAAAAGATACCAAAATAATTTGAAAGGAAAACAAATTTCAAAACATTTAAAACACAATGTAGATTTTTGAAGATTCCAAACACAAAATTTAGAAGCTTCTTAAGCATTCTTAAAGGTTTCAAACAAATGAAAAATTTGCATCAAAATTCCTAGAAAAACTAACCATTTTATTGGAAAAATTAATTTAAAAAGAATATTTAATAAGATTTTTAATTTTTTTTTTGAAAAATGATCTGGATGATTTTGAGCTAATTTCGTTGTTTTTGTAGGATTTTAACAAAGTTATAGGAAAAATTCCAAATTCCAAAATAATAAAATTATTATTAAATTCCTGGAAAATTTTCACGATTTTTCTAAAACAAATTTTTAAGAGAATATTTAAGAAGATTGCAAAACAAATTTTAATCTATGAATTAATGTTTCTAGCTGAAAATTGCTTAAAATGATTTAATTTTTTTAATTTTTTAATTTATTCATTCACTCTGCAATTTATAGAAGAAGATTTCGAAATAAAATTCCAAAGCTTTTCAAGGATCTTTGAAGGTTTTAAATTTTTCTTAATTCTTAATTTTGCTGTGAAAATACAAAATAATTTTCTATTTTGAACAATTCATTTTAGCGAATATTTAAAAAGATTTTTACTAACATTTTGACTGATAAATGACAATTGAACAATTATTAATTTGGAAAATAATCGATCAATTTATTTTGTTTCGAATATCAATTCAACTATCTACTGGATTGTGTTTCATTGGATCTCAAAACAGTGAAGGTACGTGGGTTAGCTTCCACTGATGACAAAATTAATGGCAGAATCAATCGAGGACTTGCAAAGAATGTTGTCCTAAATGATGAGAGATTAGAAAAAGTTGAAAACAACGTATATCTGGGTAGCCTATTCACTAGCGACGGAAAGATAGATGGGGAGTTAGATAGCATACATGGAGATAAGAAGGTTATAGATAGAGCAGGATCCATTATCAGAAGTAAAAACAAATTATTGTTATTAATTCCCGATAAACATCCTTATCTGGTATCTTTTCATTTCTGGTGAACGTGTGTGTCTTCAGAAGGTTTTCATCACCACAGAAATGGCTGCCAGAAAATTTTTCCTTTCTTCTAACACCACCTCGGAGGGCTGATAGCGACACGCGATAGGCGACCTCGGTCCTATATGGGTTGCATACTAACCATTTCACGGGTCGGCAGTAAATCTTTGAGAATTATCCTGAAGGAATAAGTAGCGTGGGAACCAGGAAGGACTTGTCCAAGGTTCAGTTAAGACAGGGCTTGTTTAGGTGGTTCAAAAAAGTCGGTTTTTAGAATAATACAAAATACGGCTACAAAAATGAATTATTTGATCTAATATTTTTAATACATTATTTAAAGGCTTATACATGTGCCTGACCATAGCTCTTTTTTCGAAAAATGGTCTTCTTGTTGTTTTTTTTGCTGTTAATTGAAACGCACTTTGAAACTGCGAGCGCCTGTTTCCGGTTCATCATGGGTTTTAACATATTTTCAAATAACAAAAAAAAAAAAGAATATGACCATTTTTCGAAAAAAGAGCTATGGTCAGGCATATGTATAAGCCTTTAAATTGTGTGGTAAAAATATTAGATCAAATAATTCATTTTTGTAGCCGTATTTTGTATTATTCTAAAACCCGACTCTTTTGATGCACCTTAAGTATGTCCTCTTCATGGAGAAATTAAAAGGGTAGTATGGTACTGCCATACTAGGCCACTCTCTTAACTTTCCTGACTAGCCTCCCTCACTTTCAATCATTTCGCTTACTTCCTCTCACTTCCTAACCCTAATTTCCCCTCACTTCCTCTACTAACCGTCCCCTCATTTCCCCTACTTCTCCTCCACTCATTTTCTCTTACTCCTACTTCCCCTCCTCTGATTTGACCAACTTTGACACTCATTTCTCTTTATTTCCCTCTTCTTATTTTCTCTCACTGCCCCTACTAGCCCACCCCTCATTTCCCTTACTCCTCCTCCGCTCATTTTCTCTCACTTCTCA